>PVJX010048002.1:0-11651 GCA_004027295.1 Dolichotis patagonum
GTTTCAGTTTTATTGGCTGAGTTAAACATCTTTTCTTTTTTTGTCTTCTTTCCAGAATCAGTAGAATATCTTATTCCTTCACTCCTTTCAGTTGGACAGCCTGGCAAGACTTAGAGTGATTTCAATAAAAATTGAGGACAGATGCAGCACTTCAGACTTTTGATAGATGTGGCTCCACTCCTGTTTTGTTCCATGCTTTAAAGCTCATGTCTCTTAAAGTTAATACTAAGCAAGTGAGAATTTCAAGAACAACAGTTCTTGAGATGTCATCAATGCTGGATATGCCTCAACTGAAGATAAAATTAGGTACATGTGTATATATGTATCTCCTATTTCTGTATCTCTATATCTGTATCTCTACCTCTCTATCCATTTCTCTCTCTCTTTATATATAAAACCTTCCTATCTAGCTATCTTTCTCCAGTTTTTTTCCTCTCTTATAGTACTTAGGGCTCAAATCTAGGGCTTTGTACGTGCTAAGCAAACACTTTATCATTAAGCCACATTTCTAGGCTTCACTGTATCATTGATATGGAAACTTGTCCACCATAGAAATAAAGAACAACAGTAATATTATCAAAGAGTGTTGTTATTCTCATACTGTCTAATATAGAAACTGAATAATTCTTCCAAACTTTAACAAAAAAATCTGTGGCAGAACCTAGAAGCAACTTCTGGACAATTAAGTTTCAACCCAATATTTAGTTAATGTGAGGAGACCTGACCATTTTAGAAAAAGTTAAAGGCCACTCTTTCTCTCTTTATCCGTAGTATGAGCCAGGGGAAGGATTTGTTGGCCCATGTTCCTGTTTTTGTTCTTTTGTGGTCTATTATTGTTTGTGTTTAAATGTCCTCTCAAAGCCTCATGCAGTCATGGAGGGTGCTTTTAAAGATGGCTGAGTCTAGTATTTGTGATTGGTTTGCTGTCCAGCACTGGGATTGGCAGTGTAAGTGCTGCACCCACCCAAGGTGGGTGGGAAGCTGGTGTACAATATAAGGGAGGGAAGGAGGTGTGCTTTTCCCTTTTTGTGCCTTTTGCTTTTTTGCTCTGGTCACTTGTAGAATCAGTTGTAGCTGCCATGTGGCCCCTCAACCATGCTACCCTGCCTAGGAGCCAACAAATTATGGACTGGAACCTCCATAAACTGTAAGCTAAATAAACCTTTCTACCCTCATTTTGGGTGTCAGGTATTTTGTCTCTGCAGTGAGAGAAAAGTAATCAAGATAGAATTTGGTACCAGAAGAATGGGGCTGTTGCTGTGACTATACTTGACCACGTGGTTTAAGAGCCTTTGGGAATGGCTTGTGGGAAGAGTTTAGAAAGGTTTGGAGATGTTGCCTGAAGGATAAGAGCTGGAATGTCTTAGGCTGTTCTGCATGGGAGTTTCTGGTCGGAACTCAGAAGATCAGAAGGCTGATAGAAATCCTGTTAGTAAAGACCAGGCTTGGGAGGTTTCTGCTAGAAAGAAGGACTACACTGCGTGCTGGACTCCAGATGATGTGTGTTATCGCTTGACAGAAAGTTTGTCTGCATTTTGCTCCAGAGACTTTGCCTAAGACTAAGATTAAGGGTGGTAGACTAATTGATTTGGCAGAAGAAATTTCAAGGAAGTCAAATGTTGAGGTGGTGGCATGGCTATTGTTGGGGGGCTTTTAGCCAGATTTATGATGCAAATCAAGAGCAAAGAACTCAGCACGATGATTTAAAACATTATGAGTGGCCAGAAAGGAAGCTCCAGTAGAGCTGTGGACTACAAAGATAGAGCTGAAGAGATCTCGATTACTGAGAAGAATAGAAGAATATAAAAGATGGTCTGGGGGTATTACAAGTGGTAACACATCGTGCACTTTGTAGCCTCAAAGCTAAAAAAGTGAGCAACTTTGCTTTGAGGACAATGCTGCAGAGCACCATGTTCCAGAATGGCTGCAGTGGCCGTGTGATGTTCCAAAATGGTGGCGGTTGCACCAGGTTCCAGAATGGCAGTGGCATAGAGAATCTGTTCCTCACAATCAGGTTCAGAGTGCCCACTGATCCAAGCACTCAACCCCTATAGCCAAGAGAGAGGGAAGCCTGGCTACTGTTCCAACTGGCAGCAGACCTCAGCATCATCCACATAGCACTAGTTTTAGGTGCATACAGAATGCAAGAGTTCTGTGGTTAAAAAGTCTTCTACCCCAAGTTTACAAGGGCTGGGAGGCCAGGAAGTGTGCCCCTGACAGGGCAGTGTGCGAAGCTGTAAGTGTGAAGCCAAAGGTACAGTGGAGACCCCAGGAGTTTGGAAAAGCCAGGAGTGTGGATTGTCTAAGGAAACCTGAAAGGAGGGAGCAAAGTCAGCCCAAGAGAGAAGCCATGGGAGCTACAATCAACAGAAGTGCTGTAGGAGTGGAGTCACTCAAGCCCTTTGGAGCTCAAGCTAGAATGCTTCATATGCTGAACATGGAATTCCAGGACTTAATGTTTACCTTGCTGGGTTTTGGACTTAATTTGGTCCCATTCCTTTGTATCCCCCTATTTGCACCCTTTGAAATGGTAATGCTTATTTTGTGCCATTGAATGTTGAAAGTGTTTAACTTTCTTTTCATTTGTACAAAGGGTTACAGCTAAGAGTTTACCTTAGATCTCAGAGTAGAATTTGGACTTGGACTTTTCAGCAATGTTGAAACTGTAGGACTTTGGCAACTCTTGGAGATGGACTAAATGTCTTTTGCATAAAGGATGTGCATGAGTCTTTGGAAGGTCAGGGGTGGAATGTCATGGTTTCTGTTTGGATGTCCCCCCAAAGCCTCATGTGGTTATGGGAGGGGGTACTTTCAACAGTGGCTGAGTCTAGCATTTGTGATTGGTTTGTTGTTTAGTGCTGGGATTGGCAGTATGGGTTTTGCACCTGCCTAGGTTTGGGTAGCTGGCATACAGTATAAAGGAGGAAACGAGGCATGCTGTCCCTTTTTTACCCTTTTTCCCTTTTCACTCTTGTTGCTTTTGGAATCTGCCTTAGCCATCATGAAGGGCTGCCCCTGAGCCATGGCACCTTGCCTTGGAATCAGCTGAGCATGAACTAAAACCTCCCAAAACTGTAAGCTAAATAAACTTTTCCTTCCTTTATTTTGGGTGTCAGCAATGAGAGAAAAATAACCAAGACAGGGCCTCTAGTGGTTTATAGTGGAGAATTATCCTGCTTCATCATGGCCTAATGCCATGGGCTTCTAATGTCAAGGGGACAAGAGGATACTGATAATAGACCCCAAGATATTATTTTAGAAAGTTCCATGGAAACATTCTAATGATGGACTATGGTAAATCAGGGACATTTGGAAACTTAATGAAAGATTCAAGAATGAATAGTGTTTGTTCTGAGGTTTTGGGCAATGCTCTCTGTATATAGGTTACAATGGTGAGGACTTTCTAGAAAGCCTGAGAAAGCATATCCAAAGCAGTTCTGTTCTTTATTCTGATTTTGCTAAGACAGAAGGATGATAGCTAAAATTAGTTTTTTGGAAGATTAGGTGTTCAGATGTGCATAAATTGCATCAAAGTTAGCTGCTGGATATTAACTTCAATGGTTTCAAATTTACTTGTATATTATAGAATCTTGGAATAAAATAGATACTATCTAGAGCTGTTTTACTACATGGTGCATATATATTTCACTCATTAAAACCAAAGTGAAAAAGAAACAGGGTTTTTCCAGTAACATAAAGCTGGGGGACCACTACGTATTCTCATGTCACAAGGGAAGCAAAATGTAGTTTCTAATCACAATCTCTTCACCCAGACTTGGATTCCTTCTAAAATGAAATTCAGTGTTTTAAAATTTCAACAATTTCTCTTTCTAATCCATAATTGAACATATTTAAAGAATATAGACATTAAAAACAAGATTAAAAAAAGTTGTAAATCACTTGATCCTCTGAGATTTTTCTAGAAACAAATGTCATGGAGAATTGTGATATATTTTTAAGTGAGTTTTTGAAATTAATGAGCCAGGTATATGAGAAGGCTGTGCTGTGGGTTAGAAACAGTTTTCAATAAAACAGGCTAATAGTTACCATTAATTTATGAGGGTCCATAGATGATTAGAACAAAATTCAACAGTTTAAATGCTGCACAAAGAGCAGGAAAATGAAGAAGCAAATATGAATGATGACTAAATATACAAACATTATGAAGATTCTTGGGCACAAACAAGCAAACAAAATGAACAAATAAAGAAAACATCAAAAACAAAGACACATTTCTTTAGCTTTTAGCACAAAATTGGGGTAATTAAGTCTTTCCATGCAGTCTGGAATTTACTTGCCAGAAATGGAATATTAGTCTTTCCAAGATTATCTCTAACACTGTTCGCTCCTGAAAAATGAACTCTTGCTTTGCAGGATGATATTTTCTAGTGACAGCTGGGCAATCCATATTTATGAAGGATGCTTTGGGAGTGTTTTGATGCCACCATGGGTCTTCTAGGACACATTTCCTACGGAAAGCAGTTTGTAACATGTGAGCAAGTGGCCAGGCTCAGCTAATGCAATTGGTCATCCTAAAAAATAAATAAAAAGGATCAAAATATGTAAGACTCCTCAAAGGAAACAAACAAAAGTACAGGACTTAAAAACACAGGACCCAAACAAGAATTTGAATTTTATCAGCAGTACTATGCAAACAGAAGTAAATATCTGAAATTTACTCTGCTGAAATCAAGAAATTAAAATCATAAAAGGTGCTTTTGTAATCACCTGAAGAATTACCAAGCGCTTCTAAGTTTCAGCCAAAGATTCTCAGCCAAATTTCTCAACACTTTTCTTGGATCTCTGCTTTGTCCAAGGCTTTGCATTGGGGTCCCAAACCTTGCAGGGAAATTTTGCTATGGAGCTGCTGATACCTTTACATCATTCTGAGTATCTGATCAGAACACTTTCCTCTTCAGCTAGAATAAGTGAGTGAGTGTGAAGAATTAGTCACCAGAGGTTTGACATCACAAGGGCAATGAACTGGAGGTGAGTGAAGTTGAAAAAACAGAAACACCTGAGAATGGGCAGCTTTGCTTTTTATAAAAGGAATCGTTACATAACATGAACAGCTTTAAAATCATCTTGCCACTTGTGCTTGGGATTAAGCACTTGTTTTAAAAGGAAGGGGGATCACTCTCCCATAGCAGTGTTTGTATTTCCCATTGCTTTTCTGTGAGCAGTGTTTTAAAATGAAACATTACTACACACAGGAGCCCCGAGGCGATGGAGCCAGTGTAACTGCCAGCTTGGAACTCCAGGAGAAGACTCTGGTTTTCATTACGTGAGTGAGAGATCATTATTTGAAAGTCTCTCTTTCTCTGCCTCTTTCTTAAATCCACAGCCTCTTGATCCAGTTTTCCAGCACATCCAGGGTCATTATTCTTTGGGTGTTTTAAAATTATAAACACAGAGGAGAGCCAACCAGAGTCCCACAGTCCCGACTAGCTAATGGAAAGATCTCGCTGCCTGCATGCCATTCACACAGATCAACTATGTTGTAAATCACATCCTTGCGTGTGTGTTTGCAAAGAGAAGCAGAGACATGGTCTGAATTCTACTGGTTTGAGCTCTGTGGTACTACTAAGGTAAAACTTTGATGAGCGGAATAATCTCTTCAAGCACTTTACTAAGTGGTGGTGGAGTGTGAGAAATCAACATTTCTCAATTATTGGAGAGTGTGATTGCAAAAAGAAAAATTATTCAGTTGAAATCTGGTGCACTGATACAGTTATACCTGAAAAGTAAAAATGTAAAAGTGCACAAAGACAGTTATATCTACTTTTCTCTCCCTCTCCAAAAAATAAATAATAAATAAAATTTTAAAAGGCTTTCAGATAAAAGGAAAAAGGCTATTTATCAGTTTTGACAGTTTCATACCTTTATCTGCTTTCTCATACACAAAAATGGCCATGGTAAGTTTGTTTAAATTCCAAATGTAAATACTCAGAAGAGCACAGTTATGATGAGAAAGCTGGGTTGTTTTTAAATTTTACTGATAGAGGGTGGCTGTGATCATTAGTGGTTAGGAGACCGGCGCAAAGGAAGTACCAATTATTGGTTAATCTTTGTAATTAGAAATCCTCACTCCTATATCTTGGCCGGCCTGTCTGAAAGTGGACTTCATAAGCCTGCTCAGATGCCCAAGACACTCAGGGCTCTGAAAGTCACAATGACTGTTGATTCTGTCTGCAGAGAAATGAGATTTCAAAGCCTTCCCATAGCTCTTGCACATCTAATGGCTCTCACTGTTTAGTTCATGATTACTGTGGGCAGATAACTTCACATTTACAACCCTGATAGAAGTGGAACTTTCAAAGAACTCATCCTCAGTGAATTTACATGTGAAATGCATTTCTTTAAAATAGCAATTTTAAAGGCTATTTAATCAACCCTACTTGGGCCACCCACTGTTTTGAAAATTACATAGTCTAGTTTTCAGCAAAGGGACATGGTAAATAGAGAAACCAATTACTCTGACCATTCCTATCCCAGGCGTGTAGCAATTAGTGTGACACTGGAGAGCCCTCATGGTAGATGAAAAATCCAAGATTGCTGAGGGAGGGACTCATCCTCTCTTGCTGGGGAAATGACGACTGTGGGTTGGTGGGCACATAGCTGTGTTTAGAGCATGTTGCATGCGCTGTTTGGGAAGACAAGTGAGCTGCTCTGAGGTTCTTAGACAGTTTGTCCACAATGTTCCCCTCCTTTAAAATGTATGTGTGTGTATGCGTGCATGTGTGTGTCTATAAAATGACCAGTCATTTTTCCATAGGACTAATCAAAGGCGATAACAATGTTAAGCTACAGCTGGTGTAGTTAAAGGGTGTTTCCCTCCCTGATTCCTCCTTTTTTTCTCTGCTTCCTGGCTGCAATGATTGGGCACGTTTTCTTCTGCCACATCCTCTGCCTTGGAGCCCACAGACAATGGAATGACACTGAGAGCCAAAGTCAACCTCTCCTAAATAGGGGCAAGCACTGGGTATTTTGTCCTAGTGACAGAAAATCAAACAGTCTTCCCCAGTGGGTGCCATGATGCCATTCTATTCTGGATATTCAAGAGCATCATGATTTGTGACTGCTCAGTACCCACCTCCTGAGTATAATAGCCCCGTTCAAGGGTCTTTTCCTTTAAGAGGTGACCCTGCATCTTGTCCTTCCTTCTCTTTGTATATCAATATTTTGTTAAATTCCATGATGGCAGGACTTTCAGTGACAGAATAGTACATGGAACATTAATAGGCTCCTAATAAACACTTGGATTACTGAATATATAGGCATACTTTTTATATTCACTCCCTTACTCTGATTTATTACAAGTTTTTATTATTTGACTTGAGTTCCTTTAGGTTAAAGATGCTGTACTTATTCACTCTGAACCCATCATAGTACCTAGTAGGTGGTGATTAAACACTGGTTTAAGGAAGTGTGTGCACACAGGCAATTGCTATTTCCTGGGAATCGTCTGTTCAGGAAGAAAGAAGACTGCAGTCTCTAGTCTCTACCATACGGTGATGATCACATGACCCAGGGTAGAAGTTGGACATGAAGCTCTCATCAGAGTAGAATTCAGTAGCTGAATAGCTGCAAGGACAAATATTACAAATCACAGAGATAATTAGTTAGAAATATTTAAACCAAGGAGTTTTTCAAATGCCCTGTCAAGGACCTCAGGCACTTGGGTGATGTGTGTTGCTCAACACATGAGCAACAACCAGCCCTTGCAGGCAGCTGTCCTGAGATCACCACAGGACTGGCTCCTTCTTGGGCTGCCTCTGCAGGAGATGCCACCTCTGTTTTATTGACAGGCTGCAGGGATTGTGCCCTGTACAGATCCTAAATGGAGATGCTCTTTCCCCTTGAATCACATGCAAGATGGTCTACAGACCTGAGAGTAGAAAGGGCCCACGTTCCTAGCAGATAATGATGTACTAAGAGAGAAAATAAGCAATAATCGGCTCCCAGGTACATTTTTAGATGCAGAGTTCCCAGCCTGAGTGCCTGTGAGAGTATTTTTACCTCATGTGAATGGCTTGCTCCCCTGGTTCTCATCTCAATGACACTTGACCAAGTTTTTCTTTAGCAACTAGCACCATGGTTTGCAGTCTTAGTGACAGCATCAGCATCTGCTGTACACAAATGATGACAGATACTCTGTCCCTTCCTGTATCTCTCCCTGCTGCAGAAGGATACTGTCTAGCATTCAGATTAAGGAAGAAGGAACCAATGGACTTACAGCATCCAAGAGGAAAACTCATTTTGTTTCATCAGTTTTCTTAGTGAACGTTTTCATTGAAATATTGATTTGGTTTTCTGTGTTTGAACTCTGTATTCTCCTTGGCATTTCTTCTAATTAATTTCTCTTTGAATTGAATATGATCACCAGCTATTAATGTACATTTGGTAACTTCTCTAGGTCCATTTTATACTATTACTTTTCTCCTCATTTTCATTTTGCGTGCTCTTAGATATTCAAGTTCCTGAAGATCTTTCCTAGTTGTGAACAAATACCAGTTTAAGAAGTTATGAAACTCAAATGTGAGTACAGTTTACTTCTGCTAGCCTTAAACTGAGATCTTGACAAGAATTGCATTGAACAACCTGAAATTAATGTCTCAAGGCAATTAGCAGTGCTGCTGGTTTGTGTGAGAGTTGTCAAAGAAATATAGGGTGAAAAGAAGGTTGAAGACAAACACATTTATCATATATATATATATTATATATATATGTATATATATAATATATATATATATATTAGAGTCTTTGTAGTTGCTAAGGATGAATTTCTCCAGCTATCTATCATTGCTTACTTTCCATCGCATTGATTTCTCCGATTTAAAGGTGTAGGTAGTAAGGGAAGGATTCAACATTTTTTTTTTCCCAGATGATTGACATTTTTTCTTTTTAGTTCAGCTTGCCATATTCTCCTTCCAGGTTTTAATGCTCTAATATATGAGTTTTTGAAGTTAATAACAACTCATGGTCAGCAAAATTTTGAAAGATTCTCCAATAATTGTAACTGGTGCCAGAGTAAAGTATACTCAAATCCATAATTATTCACTCATAATTTTGAAATCCAGAAAGCCTGGTAAAATACACTTTTTTATTGCAGAAATTAATTTGGTGACAAATTTGACCTGAATTAATGCAAGGTTATTTGTAGTATGGAATGCTCTTCTATAGAATGACAATTCATATCTGTTGCTGCAGAAATATTAACATGTCTGATTAAAGATGCTGGCCCAGACTCTGCTACAAGTGTTCTAAAATACACCATCTATAACTTCCTAAAATATGCAAAATTATGAATTCTAAAACCTGGTACTGACAGCTTGGGTTAAGGAACTGAAGACGAGAGCTACACCATGAAGCTAGCGTGTTTTCACTTACCTGTCAACTTTAAGTCAAAGGCATTAGGTATAGGGAGATGACAAAATTGTGGATCCAATCCTAAAGGAACAACTGAAGCAGCAACGTGGCTGCCTCTGCTCTTTAAATAAAGTGAGTTTTATATATACTTTTATGAGCCCCCATTGGGACATCACTTACTTCTGGTGATGGTGGTAAAAATAATAAAAACAAAAATTATTGAAGATAAAGCAGAGCCTGATTACCAACATATTTCTTTATTTCTTGGTGGTAGTAAATTAAGGCTTTCTAGAGTCACACAGCACAAAGTGATTTGAACATTAGAAGTAAAACAACAACAACAATGAGCGTTCAATTTAGCAGAGCCAGAAAGGAAGCAATGTTTCAAAACAGCTAAGTTTCCTAGAGAGACCTTTGGCCTGGTCTCTGAATATCTGCTGAGCTGTTTCCCCAGTAACCTCCGCCACAGATACCCTAAGGAAGAGCAGAACAAGGAGGAGACTGGGAAAAAGGAGAACCCGGGAAACAGTATGTGTGGGGCAGGCAGTGTGAAAAGTCGGCTTCATCTAGTGCTTGGAAGACAGTTTGGGTCATGTGGCCAAGGTGCTGGTGACAGCAATAGTCACAGTGGCTCAGGGAGCAAAATTCCCTGCTCATTCTGGGAGGAGTAAACCAGCAATTTTGGAATACTCCAGTATCAAAGATGACTTGGTGACGTGGTGGCCCTCAAATTCAGAAACATTGAATAGGATCACAGGACACAGAGCAAAGTCATGCTACCTTCGACTTTAATAGTTCTGAACTCTGTGGGTGTTGTGAAGTACCACCCCCAAGCACACAATTCACTTTCCCCACAGCACACAGTCCTGATTGCACTCTTGAGCTGACGATGTTAGCTGCACAGGAAGCCACGTTTCCTGTGACATATGAAAGAAACCTCCTGGACAGAGGGTATCGCATCACTCTAATGCTTCCTTTCTAACACAAGACGACAGTACGCACGCACGGGAGCCTACAGTGGGAGTGCAGTTGTCGAGAAGTGTGTAAGCTTGATCTGAAACATATTTAGCACGCTTGCCTTGCTCCAAAACTGGACCGGGGACCCTCAAAGAAGGAAATGAGTGAGTGGTCTCAGCAAAGAGGGAGAAGTGTGGCTGGAGGTTAATTTGAGAAAGGTCCTTCACTTACTGACTAACAAAAGACAATGGAATTTCATGAAAATGCACAGTGAAATTTCTTCTGGCTACCTGATTTCCCATGCATGAAGCCACTGAATTGATATACATCCCCATTGGAGCATTTTCAACTCCATCCACTTAAAATTCATATTTGATTTAAATATTCTATTTCAAGGGTTTGGTTGGTGGACCAGCATGTCTTATCACTGTGCTCCTTCTTCTATTTGTGGGACGCTTCTGAGGGAACTGGATTTAAGCACCTAGAAGTCTGAGTTGCATTCTCTAATGGAAAACACCCAGCCAGCCAAGGGGGAGACACAGGAGGTGGCGATTTGCACAGTTAAAAACTTACAAATGTAACCCCAAGAGGCTTCATGTGATGAAGTCTGGTACATAAAGAAATAAATAGATGCAAAGAGTCAAAACACATCCAAATGACAAAGAACCCAGGCGGCTGTCCTTGCCAGCTGCAGGACAGCTGTGCCTGATGTGTGCCACATGTGCACTGAGAGGGGTCAGCAAAACCTTTGAGGCTACATGTTCTCCTGGGCCTGGCTTGTTAATTGAAAAATTATGAAGGTCTTTCTTCCTGTTTGAAAACACCCCTAAGTGGCAGCCTGAGGCTTCACCTCGATGAGGCATTCTGGTGCTTTGGTAAGCTGTGCGGAGCATGGGATGCTGAAAGTACCCTGGTCACAAACCGTGACATCCAGCAATAGCCTCGCACAGCAACCATCCAGACACCCATCCAAGGTGGTGCTCACGCGGGAGCAAAGGGACCTGGAGGACACTTTGCCCACTGAGGCTGGCACTGCAGAAGCTCTGGAGAGCACAGCCCATCCACACGCTCCATTCTCTCACAAGAGATAGATGCCCATGTTCTCTATCAAGGTTCTTGTGTTTACTGGTACCTCTGTGGTCAATTCTCAGACGATCAGGAGTGTAATCCGCCTCCTGCAGGATGGCCTCAGATGCAGTGCTGGAAGCCGAAGCCCCAGAGAGGTGAAGTGCTTTGACCAAGAGAGCACAAGTGGTTAGGGCAGAGCTGGGGAAAGAGCACAGGTCTCTATTTTCACCGTGCTGCTTGACCTCAGGGGCTATTAG
>PVJX010048003.1:0-11642 GCA_004027295.1 Dolichotis patagonum
AAAGCAAGCTAAGATCACTTTGAACAAAAAGTGATAGTTTTGCTGGACTTCACATCATGACATTATGGAATCAGCACTGGGTATTGTAGTGTCTCTTTTTCTTCAAAGTAGTTGTTTATTTCAACATGTGTTATATAGTTGGTTCTCGTAAACTGTTTATAAGCTCTACACATGCGTGAGTCTCTACATGTATATCTATAATTTCTGTAGGCTAGCAAAAATTTTTTCCATACCTTGGGTTGTCTCTTCACTCTGCTGGTAGTTTCTTCTGCTGTGCTTTTTAAAAATCTTTTTAATAAGATTAGATCCCAGTTGTTGATGCTTTGTGGTAGTTCCTATGCAGTCAAGATTTTGTTCATACTTTTGCCTGCACCAGTGTCTTCAAGAGTTGCAGCTATCCTGTCTTTCAGCAGACTTAGTGTTTCTGTTTTAATGTTTATTTTTTTTTGAGACAGGGCCTCACTATGTGTTTCACACTGGCCTTGAACCCACTCTGGCCCATACTGGCCTTGAACTCTCAGCAATCCTTCCGCCTCAGCCTCTCAAGTGCTGGGACTACAGGTGTGTACCAACACGCCTGGCTATTTTAATATTTAGACCTTTGATTAGTTTCAGTTTTAGTTTAGTGCATGGTGAAAGATGTGTATCTAGTTTTAATCTTCAGCATGTGAAAGCTAGTTTTTCTAGGACCATTTATTAAATTGGCTTTTCCAGCGAAGTTGTTTGGCCCCCTCATTAAATTTAAGGTGACCGAATATGTTTGGAGTTGTTTCTGTATCTTTTAACCTGTTCCATTGATCCTTGGAGTTTTTTGTTGTTGTAGTTGTTTGTTTGCCAGTACCATGCTGTTTTTATCACAGTACCATGCTATTTTTATCACAGTAGCTTTGTAGTGTAATTTCAAATCAGGAAATTATACCTTGCCAGCCTTGCCTTTGTTGCCCAAAATTGCTTTTGCTATTCTAGGTCCCTTTTGGCTACAGATGAGTTTCAGGATTGTTTTCTCTAATTCTTTTTCTTTTTGCTTTTTTTTAAGACACGGTCTCACTATGTCATTCAGCCTGGCCTTGAACTCATTATGTAGCCTAGGCTGGACTTGAGCTCACAGCAATCTTCCTGTCTCAGTGCTGGGATGACAGGTGTATGCCACCATGCCTGGCTGTTTCTCTAATTCTATGAGATATGCCATTGAAATTTTGATGGAGATTGCATTAAACCTCTGTAACAATTTCAGAAGTATAGCCATTTTCACTATATTGGTTTTTCCTATCCAAGAACAAGAGATATCTTTCTATTTTCTGATATCTTACATCTCCTTTTTTTAGAGTACTGTAGCTTTTACTTCCTTTGTTAGATTGATTACTAGGTGTTTCAGTTTTTTGGATGCTGTTGTGAAAGGTGTGGTTTCTCTGATTTTTTTTTCCTCAACGAGTTTGTTGAGGAAGGCTCTTGATTTTTGTGTTGACTTTGTAGCCAGCTATGCTACTGAATTTGGTTATTAAATATAGAGGTTGCCAAGCATGGTGGCTCATGCCTGTAATCTCAGCATTCAGAAGATTGAGGCAGGAGAACAGCCATGAGTTTGAGGCCTAAGCTATATAAGACCTTGTCTCAAAAACAACAACAACAATAAAAAAACCTGGGAATCTTTTGGTGGTTTTGGGGGTTGTCTGTGTAGGGTAGCATGTTGTCCACAGATAATGATAATTTAACTTCTTCCATTACTGTTCTTATTCCTTTTATTTCTTTCTTTGGTCTAATTGCTCTGGCTAATGTTTCCAGAACTGTATTGAATAAGAATGGCAACAGTGGACATCCTTGGCTTGTTTCTCATTTTGAGAGAGAAAGTTTTCAGTTTTTGTTCATTTAGTGTGATGTTGACTGTTGGTTTGTTGTAGATGGCTTTTATCAGATAGAGATTAAGACCATGTACTCCATTTTTTAATAGGTTTTTATCATGAAGGGATGTTGGATTTTGTCAGATGTTTTTTTCTGCATCTGTTGAGATAATCGTATCATTTTTGTCCTTGACTGTGTTAATGTAGTGAGTGTATTACATTTATTGATTTGTGTGCGTTGAACTATCCCTGTGTTCTTGGGAGAAATCCTATTTGGTGATGGTGTATAATCTTGATTCACTGCAGTTTGTTTGCCAGTATCTTATTGATGATTTTTGTGTCTGTGTTCATTAGGGAGATTGGCCTGTAGTTCTTCTTTTGGTTGGATCCTTCTCTGGTTTTGGCATCAGGGTAACGCTTGCTTCCAGGAATGAATTTGGGAGTATTGGTTTTATTTCAGTTTCATAAGAGTTTGAAGAGTAGTGGCACTATGTCTCTCTAAATTTCTTGAAGACTTTAGCAGTGAATCTATCAGGGCCTGGGCTTCTCTTTGTAGGTTGTTATGGTTTGTGTCCAGCTGACCCCAAGCCTTAGGCAGTCATGGAGGCTGCTGAATCTGGTGTTTGTGATTGGTGTGTTTTCTAGTGCTGGGATTGTCTGTGTGAGTGCTGCATCTGCCCAGGGGCAGAGCTGGCATACATTACAAGGGAGGGAAGAAGGTGTGATTTTTCCTCTTTTGCTTTTTCACTCTTATTGCGCCATGAATGGCTGCCCCTCAACCACACCACCCTGCCTTGGAGCCAGCTGAGTGTGGACTGAAACCTCCAAAAAACTGTAAGCTAAATATACCTGTCCTTCTCTAATTTTGAGCGTCAGGTATTTTGTCTCATCAACAAGAGAAAACTAACCAAGACATGGGTAGATTTTACATTACATCTGCAATTTTATTGACTGATACTAGCTTATTTAGAGTTTTTATATCTTCTTGATTCAGCTTTGGTAATTCATGTGTGTCTAGGAATAGGTCTTTTTCTTTTGTGTTTTCTGTCTTATTTGAATACAAGTACTTAAAATAGGTATTGATGATATTTTAAATTTCTGCAGGTTGTGTTGTGGTTTCAACCTTTTTATTCCTAATTGTATGGATTTGAGTCTTTCCTTTTTTTATTTTTTAGAATTTTATTTATTTATTTGCTTTCCTTTTTTTTTTTTTTAATAAGGTTGGCTAAGGGTTTTGTGGGATACATCAATCTGGCTTGGAGGTTTTTTTTTAAGGGCTTGAATGACTTCACTCCAAGCTCTCCTTGTGGGAATTTGTGTTGAGAAGTCTGCGGTGATTCTTTGGGCTTTCCTTTATAGGTGATTTGCTTTTCTCTAATGGCTTTTTTTATTATTATTATTTTTAGTTTTGCTCTTTGGTATTGGGAATTGAGCTCATGACCTCGCACTTGCCAGGTAGGCACTGTGCTGCTGAATTATATCTCCGGCTCCTCTAACAGCTTTTAATAGTATGTTCTTGTGTTGAATTTCTGGGATCTTGACTATTATATGTCGTGGTTAAGATTTATCATTATTATTTTTGGTCATGACCAGTTGGAATCTATATGCCTCATGTATCTATCAGATTCTTTCTCATGCTTGGCAGTTTTCTGCCATTACTGTCTGTTTTTTGTTTTTTTTTATTTTTTGGCGCTGTGCCCCTGGCACCTGCCATTACTCTTGTGAATAGGTTCTTTTATGTTGTTTGTGCTGTCTCCTGCTTTTTCATTGACTGTGATCAATGTTGTTAGTCTTCTTCATATTATCTAGCAGCTGTTGAATTTAGTTTTTGTGGTCCCTTGCTCTTCTTAAGAAATCTTTCTTTCATGATCATTAACCATGATCTTCTATTTTCTTACATTGGCTCATTCTGCTACATATACTTTCAATGGAATATTTAGTCTCTTGGATGGATATCTGTTTCAGTTGGTTTCATGGATTCCATTTCTTTCCTCTGTTGGGTGTTCTGGTTTCTATCATTTCCCTAAACTCCTCTTTTTTTTGTTTTTAAATCTGCTTTAGAGTCATGAAGCTTGTCTTTCATTATGGTCACCATTTCTGTAGTTATCTACAAAATTATTTCTAATTTGATTTTTTCTAGAGCCTCATTCATGTACTTCATTACTTCTGCTGTTGCCACTTCAGGGGTCCTCTTGGGTGGCCTTGCAATAGTTCCACCTCTGATCTCCGGGTTTGCCTTGGTGAGCTGGAAGTCTGGGGTTGCATGTTGTTTTAGGTGTCTTCTTACTTATTCTTTCTTTATTTCTTTCGCTCTTTCTTATATTCATTCATTCTTGGGTCGATGCTTGTAAATTGCTCATGGTGAGTAGCTTCACTGCTAGTATTTATAACCCTTAGGAAATGACTGCTTGTCAGATGTCTTCTAGTGCTAGGATTACAGGTGTGCACCAGCCACCATGCCCAACCTTTGTCACACTATTGATATTTCTCTTGTTGTGTCTTAGGTAATCCAATACATTATTTTATTTATTTATTTATTTATTTTTGGTACCAAGGATTGAACTCATGACCTCGTGCTTGTCAGGCAGGTACTCGTGCTGCTGAGCCCCAGCCGCCATCTGGTACGTTGTTTGCTTACCTGTCTTACCTATAAGGTGGTGAGCTGAAGGTGGTTACTTTTTTATATTCTCTTGCTCTACATGTTGTCCCGCACATATAGGTGCTCATAGAGGTTCATAGAATTCAGTTGGTTTTTGATGTTTAAGACTTCTGAAAGTTCATACTTTAATTAAATTTACTTATATAGCACTTTTAGTGACCAGAAGTAAACATGTTATTTCTAACAACAGGAAATGAACTGAGATACAGAGTTCAGTGGCCCTGGCATGGTAAACAGCCACAGGTGTTGTGATCCCAGGTGTCGGACAAGAGTGTTCAGTGGACATGCAGGATGACATATCCTGCTAGACTGCGGGTGTCTGGTCCCCCATTCACATAGCATAGGGAGGGAATGTGTCACTTTCACTTGCTTTAGAGATTACCTGCATTCTTGTTAGTTTTCTTGTATCTGATCAGAGAATTATTATTGTGTGGGAAAATGTGCTTATCCTTTGAAGATGTAAATTGAAGTATATAGGTGTGAAATAACATGCCTATACCTTAATGTTTTAATAAAACTATACATTTAGATATAGACATAAAAAGCAAATATGGCAGAGTATTTGTAATGTGTAAGGTACTTACTGAGCTATTATTTTCATCTTTTTGTTTGAACTTTTTCATAACAAACAGTAGAGGTGAAAAGTGACAAATTATAAAAAGAAATTTAATGATGACAGTTTATTTGAAACAGTAAAAGTGAAGAGGGCAAAAACTGGCTCTGTAGAGCAAGCTTGGGCTGAGAGAGAGAGGAAAAAGCCAGACATTAGAATACCCTGGAGGACACAGGGTAGGCTACAGTGAGGAAAACCACAGTAGCCAAAAGTAACAGTTTTCACCTTGCTAATCCTGTCTTCTTCAAGAAGCCACCTGAAGCAGGGGTGAAACCCAGAAGAATACTTTCTTTTAGGTCCAGTTTGGTGGAACTGGGGTTTCCTGATGAACTTGAAGTTATCCTTGCTGTTGTACCTTGTAAAAGAGATATCATAGGTAAAATTTAATGAGAGCAAGGAGAGAGGGCTCCTCTTTTGGTTTGAAATGGACCTTTTTTCTGCCATGCTTTTAGATCTCCCTCTTTTTATTTTTGGATTGTACCTGTTTCTTAGGTCCTTAAGGCTGCCTTTAATCAAATTGGCCATTCTTTTTGATCATGACCAGTCTTTTCTTATTGCTACCTCATCTTGTGGTAGTTCTATTCATCTAGGTAGTGTTTTCCTGGGAGAAAAGTTGTTCTAAATGTGGAGTGTCGTTTGGTAGTATAAGACCTAGGTTCTGTCCTCAGCAGCAAAGAAACAAGAAAAAAAGAAATTGCTCTAGATCATGTTGTGCCAGCTTTAATTTCTTTACTTTTCCTCACTTTAAAAATCACTAAAGGCAGTCTGTATGTGTACATGTAATATAAGAATTATTTTACTTGTATTTTTGTTTTGTTCTGTTTTGTTTTAATACTGGGAATTGAACTTAGGACCTTGTTTGCCAGGCAGGTGGTGTGCCACTGAGCCACATCTCTGGCCCTCTAAGCATTATTTTAATCTCACCTCTGTGCTTTCACTGCAGTCAACATTGTGTGTGATTTTATTACAGATATTTTACAAAGAGACATACTGTGTTTTTTGAATACTTTCTCCGTTAATAGATCACATCCCTGTGCATTGTCTCAGTTTTGTTCATTAGACTATTTTTGCTCTCATTAGATGACACTGTAATTGTTCAGAAATGATGATATTTATGTGGTAGAACCAGAGAATTCTCTTCCTTAGAGAGACTCAGATCTGTCAACAGTAAACCCTAAACTCTTCAGAGGTGTGTTGAATGCACAGCACAAAATAACTGCTTGGTATGTTTGGACAGTTATCTGTCTTTCCTCTAGTGTGCCCTAGTAATAGGTCTGTCATGTCTGACATATATTATCTTTTCTGTGTTTTGTTTGGTTTTCATGTTATAGCTTGGACAGCTTTTAGCAGCTACATGCAAAGAACTTCCAGGACCCAAAGAGAGTAGACGGACTGCTAAAGACCTTTGGGAAGTTGTTGTTCAGATCTGTAGTGTATCTAATCAGCACAAACGAGGAAACGATGGCAGAATTAGTTTAATAAAGCAGAGAGAATCCACATTAGGTATAATGTATCGGTATGTACTGGTATTTCTGTAAGTTTAAAGACTTTATTTTTCATACCATTTCAAACTTTACTGTTTCAGGAACATTTACCTTTATCTTTTGCGCTCGTATCATAGAGTGATAATCTTGGGAATTTTATGGTGATCCTGTTTGATGAACCTGTCTGTGTGACCACCTTTACTTTGTTACTTCAAAAAGATTATCAGTAATTTAATAAACTGAAATTGAAGATCAACAGTGTCCAGAAAAAAAAAAAGAAAGAAGAAAAAAATGTAAAACCTCCAACAAAATCAACAGTGTCTAATTTTGGATAGAACTGATGAACAGTTCACATGTGATTTAACCACTATTATTTGATTATTATGACAGTAGTATATACTCCTTTCCATACATGCAGAATTGGAGGATTAGGAATAACCTAACTTAACCTAAATTTACTCTGTAGCTTGTATTCTTGGTCTTGTTTTTTAACGTCTCATACTTGACATTAAATGTGTTTAAATTTTTTTTTGTTTTTGTAGGAGTGAACTACTTTCTTTTATCAAAAAATTACGGGTGAGTTTATTAAAATTGATTTAACTATTGCTGATTTTTGTAGAATGACTAATAGTAATGTGTGCTTCAAAGGCTGACTAGAATATTAAAGTGGCCTGTTAATGTGCTAAACTTCTGTGATCCTTCTTGAGAATAAGATAATCCTTTTTTTTGTTTTTGTGTTTTGAGACAAGGTCTTACTGTGTAGTTCAGGGTGGCGTTGAACTTACCATATAGCCCAGGCCAGCCTCAAACTTGAAGTGATCTTCCGGCCTCAGCCTCCTGAGTGCTGAGATTACAGGTGTGCACCACTGTGCCTGGCATTTAGCATTTTTTAGTAGAGTAGCACAGATGTTTTCTAAATTGTGAAGAAGTCTTTATAATAGGCCTAAATGTGTAAGGACTGGCTTTTAATTATATGATAAATGTCATTTATTTAATGACTATCACGTGGCTTTTACCCTGTAAGTGCTACCTTAAGGAATAAAAAAGTTACATTTGGGAGGTAGCGCAGCATTGGAAAGCAGTCACAAGTCATCTAGGAGGCTGGGGCACAGCTCAGTGGGCGAACACTGTCTTAGCATGAGTGATGCCCTGGGTTTATTCCCCGGCACCACCTCGTCACACAGGTAAGTCACCAGGAGATGAGGCTGGAGGCAGCGCTGTAAGCCAGACATCTACATTGGTAGCTCTTGTGGAAAATGTGTGTTACGATTTTTTTTTTTTATCACATGATCAACATGATGTTGATCTTTAGTGTGTCCTAAACCATAGCACATGCTAAATTCCAAAAAGGTAAGGCTCTTTTGAAAGAGACTACTTGGTATCTTTGAGATTGACAGAAGAAATATTTTTTAAAAACATGTCTGTGCATATCTATATGTGTATATATGTATAATTTAAAGATTATATTTTCTTTGTTGTAGGAGCCATTGGTTTTGACTATTATTTTATCACTCTTTGTGAAACTTCACAACGTTCGGGTTAGTATTTTGCAGTTTGATTTTAAAAATTTCAAAGAAAGGTCTTTTTAAGTCACCTTTTTTGTTTTTGTTTTTTGTTTTTATTTTATTTATTTTTTTTGGTACCGAGGATGGTGACCTCATGCTTGCCAGGCAGGTGCTTGTGCCACTGAGCTAAATCCCTGGCCCTGTGTTTTGTTTTTAAAGGAGGACATTGTGAATGATATCACAGCTGAACACATTTCTATTTGGCCATCTTCCATTCCAAAGTAAGTAGAAGTATAGCTCATACTTTATTAAATTAGTTACATACTTAGAAACTACCCTGACTGGCATAGATACCCTTAGATGATTAGTTAGGCTCACAAATCTGTTAAGGTTCTATGAACAACTTTATGTTTCTGTGTTAATCATCTTCATAAAACTAAGTTACGTCAGCACAAGATAGGAGATCTAAGTGGCTCTGATAAATATAAGTGAGTAGAATTGGAAAATCAGCAATCCATTTGAAAGGGTTTTGTTGTTTCATAATTCCTTGCATTCTTTCTAAGACTTTTCTAATACTGAGGTCGTCAAACTTTCCTAGTCCTTTAGTTGACACAGAAACTTCTTTAAAGAAATCTCTCCTACTTTAATCACCTGAAAATCTCAGAAGACAGAATAATTTGTTTGTTTTTTTAGACCAGATCTCGCTATTGATGTATAGGCTGATCTTGAACTTTGAACTTGCTGGGTAGCTAAGGCTGGTCTTCAATTTGTGACCCTGTTGCCTCAGCCTCCTGAGTTCTGGGATTATGGGCATGAACTAGATGGTTTTTCTTGTGTGTGTGTTTTTCTTGTTGGTTTTTGTTTTTTTAGCAAAAGAGTGAGAGTTTCACTAAGTTACTTGAACTTGAAACCCTCCTGCTTTAGCCTCCCAGAATGCTGGGATTACAGGTGTGTACTATATGTGCAATAGTGTAGTTTTGTTTAGGGGAGAAAAATTTTGGGGGAAGGAACTATATTTTTCTATTTGCTGTACACAACAGCTTTTCATACAGGAGAGTCCTAAGTTACTTTTCCTTGCTGCCCTTCCTCCCAGTCTTTGTACTTTGTGACTAAATGGCAGGTCCTCATGTCATTGCTCTTAGTATCTTTGAAGAAGAAAAGATGTTAGTAGGTAGGCAAGCAGTACAAGGAGAGTAAGCAGTTTGCTCCCATCCTTGCTGTACAGATTGGAAGCAGCTGTATCTCCTGTAGGGGTTTGGAGAGTCAGGAGGTGACACTGTCCTCTGTTCACGAAGACTTGTTCCCAAAGGAGCATTGTACTTATGAAGAAGCGTGCATGTTCCACTGTATTCTGTTTGCAGCTTCCAGTGTAATGTGCTTCTGCTGCTCTTTCTCCTTTGAAGAAGGTCTCGCTTTGTAGTTCAGCCTGGCCTGAAGCCTCTGGAGTGCTGGAATTATAGATGTGTGCTACTATGCCTGTCTTCTACTTTTTATATGTTTTTATATTAAGTAATACAAAAATTAGGTGGAGAAAACAAGGAAATTTGTTGTTTTGTTTTTTGTGCTTAGGGTAGAACCCTGGGCTTTGCGCATACTGGGCAAGTGCTTGCCTGCTGAGGTACATCAGCCATTCCCTATTCTGCCTTTTTAGTGGCTCTACTGCCTGTATTTGTCACCTCTTTGGCACAATTTTAGATTAATAATTGGTTTCCTGTTTGTCTCTGTAAATGAGGCAAAAGAATGGTTTATCATAGATTCTCTGAGCTATACCTCTCTGCTTGCTAGGTATGTGACCTTGCTTAAATTGCTGTTTGTGCCAAGTTTGTCTCTAAAATGTATAAGAATATTGTTTTTTTTTTAAATTTTATTTAAAGAGAAAAAACAAAACAAAACAGAATAAAGATAGCAACAATACAGAATTCCAAGGAAAAAAGGAAAAGAACAACAAAAAAAATCCTAAGAAATTATTACTTGACAAATTACATACTGACTTCTTGGAGATAGTTGTTCAAATTACAAAATTAAAACATGTAAAGTAGACATTCAAACAGTGAGACTGTTAACAGTTCTGTTCCACGATCTGACAAAAACAGCAATATAGTCATCCATCTTACCCACTCAAATATACTTGCAATTATATCAAAAGGGTAAAATTAAACACAACAAAACAGAACAAAGCAGATCACAAGAAAGCAATGTAAGAGACATAAATTTCAAAACTAGACAATCAGAGATATTCACTCTCTATCATATTGACTCTTGTTTTCTTCCAAATAGTTGTCCATATTGTCACATACAGGGAATTCACATGAAGCAACCTAGTATGGAATTGATCTGAGCAGGACGAAGAGAGCATTTCAGGTCTTCAAGACCAGACATTAGGGAAGCCAAGAATGGCTGTCATAGTATCTCTTATTTTCCTCAAAACAGCTGTCCATACCTTCATATATGTTGAACTTAAACAAGACAAAGCAAACTAAAAATCACTTTGAACAAAAAGTGATAGTTTTGCTGGATTTCACATCATGACATTATGGAATCAGCACTGGGTATTGTAGTGTCTCTTTTTCTTCAAAGTAGTTGTTCATTTCAACATGTGTTGTATAGTTGGTTCTTATAAACTGTTTATAAGCTCTACACATGCATGAGTCTCTAAATGTATATCTATCCTTTCTGTATTAGCAGGAAAAACAAAACAAAGCAAGATAAAACAATTCCTAGAAAAGCATGAGGCAAAAAAGTCACATAAAACCGCGAAACTAGGTGATCTACAATGGTTACCATGATGTCTCAGCAGTATATAACAACGTTAATAAAAACGAAGCATTGGAGACATTATAAGACTTCAAAAGCAAGTAATAATCAAACCAGAGTGGCTATCTTAGTGAATCTTGTCATCTTCAGTGTAGTTGCCTATACTCTTAGACTTAATGCTATCAATCATAACAGATTTAAATAAAATCAGTCAATACAGAGTAGCAATCTAACAAACCAGATTCAAATAAGATCAGTCATAATAAGACAGTATAAGTTATAAAGGGCTTCAGATTAAGTTGACAGGAAATTAGGGATGATTACCATAATATGTCCTCTTATTTTGGGGATATCTGACCTTGTCCTCAAGTCTAGTATAAGTAGACAAACTGGAACAGCACGTAATCCATCCAAGCAGAGTGGTGAGAATAATGTAAATTTTAAATCTTGTTACCCCATTAACAATTTCCTCTGCCTCCCTTTTTTAGACAATTCCTCCCCTTTCACTCCCATGGGGTGCACTGCTTGTTTTGGGTCCCACTGCCTCGCTATATAGAGCAGCTCAATGGACCGTATCTCCTGATCTACTCTGCCTGTGTTTCTCTCTGTTAATATTTCAAGGCCATCTGTACTAGAGATTACAGCCAATCTTCTCTGCCTTATTTCTGCTATTCTATTTTTCTGCCATTGATTGTCTATATTTCTGTTCCACTCCACTATCTGCTCTGTTCACTGAGGCCTCTCTGCCACTGTTCCTGAAATGCTCGTATTCTTGTTCTCTCTCCCTAG
>PVJX010048004.1:0-11633 GCA_004027295.1 Dolichotis patagonum
GGGCTGGGCAGCACTCTCTGCAGACATGACAGACTGTCTGCTGCCTAGGCCACGTGACTCCCAGGGACTTCCTGGATGGGGGAGCACAGAGTAGGGAGGTGTATGAGGGAGGTGTCCATGGGACAGCCCCAGATATGGGTGGGTTCATTCCTTCTATTTCCTCATGACCAGCACCGTCACATGGTCTTAACTAGATGCAGGCCACCGGGACATTATGATCACAGCCTGGCAGCTAGCTCCCGCAGCCCCACCTGTCCCCTGTCCATCAGCACCAGGACACCAGAGGTCCAGTATCAGAGATGCTCCTGTCTGTTTCCTCCTCCCATCCCAGTGGTGACACTGGCCTCAGGAAAGCCCACAAGGATGGAGTGACAAGGTTGTAACTTGGTCCTGAGGGCCAGGCCTGGCACCTGTGTCTCTGGGGCCACCTCTGTTCCTGCCACACCCTCTCCTGCTTCCTTAACGTTAGGGCTGAGTGATGTCTATCAATGCCTCTTATTCAAAGCAGAGGCCAGGTGTGCAGGGCCAGGTGTGCATCCTTAGCATGACTGAGGTCACCTGTTTCATCATTTTCTCCCACATGTAGGTTAAGGTGATGCCTGGCTGAGCTGGCTGTGTCCTGCCATGCAGCACCTGTGCCACCGGGCCCTGGTCCTGTGCTGTGTGACCTGTGCGTCTAGCTTTTCTGGATCTGTCCCCTCCTGCACCTTTGGAACCAGGGAGAGCCCTTGTGTTAGTTACTTTTCTGGTTGCTGAAATGAAATATCCAACACCCAAAGTTAAAGGAGGAAAAGTGTATTTAGCTCACAGTGTGTAGAGGTTTCAGTCCGTAATCAGCTGGCTCCAGGGCAGGGTGGTGGGGCAGAGGGTCATCACAGAGGAGAAACAGTTCATGGCAGGCAGAAGGTAGCAAAGCAAGCACGGGACCTCAGCAGCTTGTTTCTGTCCTGTTTGTAGTCTATCCAGGATACTGGGATTAGGGTGGCATCAAACCAGTTAGTGAACTGATACAGTAATCACTCACCCTTAATCCCAGAATCACACACTCTAGATCCAGCCACCTCTGACAAAGCCCCACCCACCTATGATTGCGTGAGGCTTTATTCACACCCCTTTATGCAAAAAACACCTAGTCCGTCTCCAAAAGTTGCCAAAGTCCTAGTAATTTTCACATTGCTGAAAAGTCCAAGTCCAAAGTGTCCTTTACGATTTAAGGCAGACTCTTAGCTGCAAGCCCCGTACAAATGAAATAAAAGTCAAACACTTCCAACATGTGATGGGAAGCAGAGGGAGAGAGGGTGCAGGGACCAGGATGTGTCCCCTTTGGTGGCCCGGTCCAGAGACCTCGCTCTAGCTGGGCCCTGTCCTAGCAGTCCATTCAGGCTCACGGGTGAACCAGTGATGGCATTGGTGCCTTGTGCCCCGCTGTCTTCCTGGACCCTGCCAGCCAACACTGCCACTCGGGCACCCAGTCCTCCACATGTGAGTCCCTGGGGACACTTGGTATGTAACCCACAGCTGATTTCCCAGGGCCACTGTAGACTGCAGAGGAGTGAAGGAAGCAGAGAGGCTGTGCCAGGACGCTGTTCCCCAAGGGAATGAGGGGTGCCGCCCGTAGACACAGAAATGGGGCCAAAGCAGGGTCCACCCCAGGCTTTCACCAGCACAGGTCTCGAAGGGGCTCAGGGCCTCTGTGGGGTTGTAGGAAGGGTCGCCCCCTCCATGCCCTGAATCGGGCCCGTGACCCTCTTCGCTGTTGCATTTCTGTTGGATTTGGCAGCGGACGCACCGGGGCTGCAAGGCCCCCTACACCCAGAGGCCCAGGCTGTCAGGGAGCAGCCCAGTGTGCTGGGGGGTGCTGTGCTCGGAAGCAGTGGAGCTGCAGGACCCGGCGGAGGAGGGAAGAGAGGAAAAAGCCAGGGAGGATAACCAGTGTCAGAACTAACCAGTTCGGTGGATTCAAACCGGAGGTGTCCACATTGTGGTGACACCCCCCCCCCATTATTTGCAGTTTTGCTTCTCTCCTGATGCAGAGCTCTTTCCGGTCCCCTCCACTGCTGCACCCCACTTCCAGTGGCTTTCTGATTCAAGGGTGAAGAGAAGAACTCATCAAAGTCATCTTCACACCCGAAATAGCCCTGTGCAGCTGGGCACCCCCAGCCGGTGCCTCTGTCACGCCTGCCGTCCTTGTCATCATTGGCATGTAGCTCAGCCCAGGGGCCCAGGGGAGCAGAGTTCTGTCCTGGGAGGTTTGGTGGCACCAGCGCTGAGGATCAGCCCTGCATTCCTGGATGTCACCACACTTGCGGTGTCAGTTAGGGACGCACCGGGTTTCTGGTGGCTGGTGGTGTGGCGGCGTGGCCTTACCCCTGAGGCTCACCCTGAGCTGCAGGAAGAAGGCCGCCAGAGCCCGCAAGAGCTGGTCCCTGCACACCAGGTCCCAGGCGTGGCTGCCCGGGGAGAGGTCCTGCAGGCCTCCAGCCTTTCTCGTTTTCTCTTGCTGGGAATTTTTGCCCTGAAAGGGCAGTCACACTAAGGGCCACCAGGGCCTGTTGATGGGGCCTCTGTTGAGGATCTTCAGTGCGCACAGCCTTTGCCTTCCAGTGAACGTGCCTGGTGGAGGGGTGAGGTAGAGGTCGGGTCACACGCTGCAGGCCAGGGGGGTCCCGGAAGTTTCCTTTGGGTGAAATGTGGACGGAACCTGCTATGCAGCGGTGCCAGGAAACAGGCAGCCTGCGTGTGTGTGTGTGTGTGTGTCTGTGTGCACGTAGGTTGCATATGTATGTGCACTGCGTACGTGTTGCGTGTGTGCACCTGATCAGCTTGTCAGAATCATCGGGCCCTGAGTATTTGCCACCTCTTGAGTGCAGGTCGCTTTTGGTAGAGGCTAGAGACCGTCACACAGGCGACAGGGGCCTCCTCATAGACGCTCATCTCTTTATCCAAGGAGGCTCCCTCCCCTACCTCGTGGGAGCACACCCTGATCCGGTCTAGCTGAGTTTCCCAGGGCCGCTTTGCGTCCCGCCCTGCTGGGGACCAGGGCGCATGACGTTCAGTGACACAGAGTCTCCACCTTCCACGATCGCTGCCCGGTGATCAACTCCCCCAAGCAACAGGAAGAATTCTGTCCCCGATGGCAGAGTGGAACGGTCACTGTGCCCAAGGTGGGAAGACAGGTGGCCACAAAGGACCTTATGATATATCGAGAGAGTGGGGACAGCACTGCAGGCTCAGGAAGGAGCCAGAGGCCACATGGGAGCCCTCCACGGGGTGGGGCCAGGAGAGCATCAGGAGGCTTCTGGGACAGAGGAGCCCTTTGTGCACCCAGGGAGGGGAGCACGTGCGTGGCGGGTCCTTTGGGGTCTCTCGAGGATCTGCTCAGGAACACCGTGCTCTTCACTACCCATGTAGCGGGGTTCGTGTTTTGTTAATGCATACTCAGTGTGCATGCATGGCCACCTGCATGTGTGTGGATGTGTCCGCACGTGTGTGTCCATGTCTGTCCGAACCACAAAGATCGCTATTTTAGAGAGACCTCCATCTGTCAGTCTTTCAGCACTAATGCCCCGGGCACCTACTGCCCACCTGCCAGGGTAGCTGAGGTCAGGGTGAAGCAGACGAGAGCCGTGAACGGGCTGGTGATGAACAGATTCACGTTTAAAGCCATGACGCACTCTCAGGCGGAGGAGCAGTAGGACCGAAGTGGGGATGCCGTTCAGGCTGGGCAGCAGGAAGGCCGCTCCTGGGACTAGGGTTCGGGCAGAGGGCAGAGCTGGCAGGGCCCTAAATGCCCTGCACTCGCCTCCCCTGGCCTCTGGGCCTCGCTGAGGTCCTGCAGCTGGAGCGAGTGGGACTCAGGCCCGGAACCCTTATTCGCTCTAGGGGCAGCCACACCTGGCCCCTTCCAGAGAATTCGGGGCAGCAGTTCCACTCACACAGAAGTGGCTGCGGCCCAAAGGGCGGTGGTGACTCAGTGCAGAAGTGCATGGCAGGTTCCCAGCTGCTCCCTTAGTCATTCCCTCCCTCTGGGCACTCAAAGACCACACGGTGCACTGGGCCTCCAGAGCCTTGGCTTTCCCAACTCTGAAGTGGGTGCAATGTCTTTCAGAGTTAAGAAAGTCAGTGGGATGGTGCCCTGAGGTAGGATGGCCAGATTTAGCGCCTACTGGTGGCCCTCAAAGCTGAAGGTCAGAGAAACACAAGACTGGCAAACCTACTCGGGGTTAAAGGTGGGTTTTAGAAGGGTGCAATTGCACTGCAGGCTGCGCCACTCCTAGGCCGTGCCTCACCACGGAGCAGCTCGGCCTGCAGTGGGGGGTTGTGAGTCCTGAACTCAGCTGAACTACTGAGCCTGCTGGGCTTGAGCACCGCCAGGGGCTCTGGACCCCAGAACTGCTGTCTCAGTCCACCCTTCTGGAAAATGAGGCTGGCGATACTGGAGTGTTTTGCTTTACGGGCTGAATCATTCCGGGCATCTAAAGTGCTCAGCCGTGTGCTGACCACCGCCAACCGGGTTTGGCTTTGTCGCGTCTTTGTTGTGTGGGGCTGAGAGCTGACGAGCTGCAGGACCATGTAGCCAACCCCGCCAGCAAAATCCAGAGTCCTCGCCTCACCGTCCCCTTTCATAGTTAAATCCTCCCAGATATTCCTCCTGTCTCTGGTGGCAGTTCATTGTCTTTTAGTTTTTCAACAGCTTTTGGAGACGTGGCTCACACAGTACCCAATTCACTTGTTTCAAGGGTGCGATCTATAGCTGAAATAGATTCCTGGCTGTACAACCATCACCACAGCCAGGCTGAGGACTCCTTGATCATCCACAAAAGAAGCCCTGCACTGCATAGCACTCACCCCCTCCACTGTACCCTCCCCTTCCTCCCCTGCCCCAGCCCCAACCAAGTTGCTGTCTGTCTCTGTGGATTTGCCAGTCTGGACATTTTATATTAATGGGCTAATGTAACATCCGACCTTTCATGTCTGACTTCTTTCCCTGAGTATAATGCTTTTCAGGTTCCTTCATGGTGCAGCATATATCTGTACTTAATCCTTTTTATTGCTAAGTAATCTTCCCTCATATGCACAGAGTGGATTTTGTTCATCCATGTGAACATTTGGTGGTTTCCACTTTGGGATCATTATTGATAAGAACACTGGTGTCATTCATGTACAAGTTTCTGGGTGGACACGTATTTTTCCCTTAGAATTTCTGCCTTGTGTGGTGATCTGTGTCACCTTTGGATCAAGTGCGAGGTGCTCTCCAAAGTGCCAGCATGGTCTCCCATCCCTGAGCCATGACCCTGGCACTGTCCCACTATGTAATTCTATCGTCTCCCTATATAGACCTGGGCACTGGGAGGGCGCTGCTGCATTATCTGGTCTGGTCTGGCAGATGGTGACCACCAGGGTTGTGCATGACACAGCCCACCTTCTGCAGTGCACTGCACGTAGGGTCATCGTGAGGCCATGCCTGAGCAGCACTGCAGCCCACACAGGAGCCAGGTGAAGGGTCCCCCACAGGTCATGTGGTTTGAAGAGCTTTTCTTGCCCACCTGCCGGCCACCAGGCTCACAGGGAACCAGGCCGGCCCTTCCCACTGGACCCTTGGAGCTGCTGCGCCAGGTCACAGTTGGGAGCCGGAGCCCCAAGGTGTTGCCGGGTTTGAATGTCTCCTCTTGGCTCTGACTCCCGTCCAAGGGAAGCTGCTATCCCGGCAGGTGGGGCATGGCTGCTGGACAGCTGGCCTCTGGGAGCTAGGCCCTTCATCTCCAGCTGTCTCCTTGCCATCGGCACCCCCGGGCTGGCACACAGGCTGTCCATCCCTTACCTGTTCCCATCTGTTCCCAGGAGGCTGCAGCCTGGGGCCCTGGGGCCCTCCGCCCTCTCTTCCCTCCCATGTGCAGGCGGTTTCAGGTGTCCTGTTGTAGGTGTGGGGAGAATTGGAGGTGATGGCAATTTAAAAGAGATTTTTCCCACCCCCAGCACCTCTGCATCATGAAAGTCCCAGGTAGCCCAGAGTGGGGAGGCACTGTCCAGGGTCACTGAGGTGAGGGTTTGCTGTCACTGTTTGTGGGCCACACCCAGCCTCTCCAGACATCTCAAGCTCCTCCTACCACTCCTTTTAGATCAATCTACTTCAAATCCACATTCTTTGTTCGGCAAAAACATACCCTAAGTGGAAATATCTGTGACACTGGGGCCTGGAGTATGAATAAAATGTGCTTAAGAGGAAACATGTGACACAAAGGCGTTTACCTGTGCACCTCCAGGCAGTGGGCCAGGGCAGGGGACACAGCGGTGGGTGGTGACATCCTCATGTGACTCTTGGCCTGGGTTCTGTCTGTCACTGTGTCTTTGAGTCCTCAGTACCATGTGCCTCATCAGGCCACAAGGGGCACTTGCAAGGTGATGGGTGAATTGAGGACAGGCCACATGAGGTCACCAGGGGACGATGATGATGGCAGCAGTGCTTGGGGGCTGTGCTGGGCAAAATTGGTCAGCTCTGTCAGGGACTGATCCACAGGGTTAGTGAGGACCTCTGTTTGCCAGCCAGGCACTCTGTTCAAATGGGTGACCCACGCATCTCATGGGGAGATTTGACTTCTGAGTTAAAAAGAAAAATCTCACCTTGGAATTAACTCAAGAGTTCACAACAACAAAAATAACTAATCTAGACCCCAAACTCCTAAGCAGACTCCTAGATTTGGCTCTAACAGAAAATGCCCCCTCCTCTTCACCTCCTCCAGTAAACTTCAGTTTCTTAGTTGCCCAGGTAACATTCCTGTTCCAGTTCCGGTTGCTTCTGTCTCTTAGAAATGCCTGGTCACTGTGATGCATAGCTGGTCTCTGTGATGCACACTGTATAAACCAATCCCCAATTGACAAACCATCCTGCCCTGTACTTCCTGCTTGTTTATCCCATTATAAGCCCTAGACCACCAGAGATCAGGACCTGATAGTCTGGGAATGATCCTGATCAGTGCCATTGAGGTAAATAAATCTGCCTCCAAATCCCAGGTGTTGGTTTGGTGTTTCTGCCTACCATTGCATCTGGTACATCATCTAGAAAGACCAACTATGCTGACCTCTTTGGTCACTGCTTGTGACCTTGTGGATGGAGCAAGGACCTCTCCAGGTCCTGATGGCAAGGTGCATCCTCAAGATTTCTTGAGTCCCCTTGGAAGTCTGGAGGAGGATTCCTGGCTTCCAGCTTGAGCAGCTGACATCAAACCCTAAAAGGTGGAGGATTCAGTCTATCTGTCTCTCTGTCTACCTGCCTGTCTGATTCTGGTAAGACCCCTGGTGGCACCCAATTAATCTGTCTGTCAATCCTGCTCAGTTCTCGCAGAAGAAGAGCTGATCAACTCTTATTAGTTAAGGCTACCCGCAAGGGAAGGGAGTTGGAATGTTTAACCTCTGGAGTGTCTGCTGAATGATTGCATGAATAAGTGGAATAGACAGTGTATGCAATAGGCTGCTCCGTCTGTGCACCAACACTGCAAAGCATTGGTCGAGGTGGCTGATTGGGCCCTCACCTTCAGTTTTGTGGTAATCGACATATAGTGTAATGGAGCCTTGCACCCTCCTTAGCTAAGCCATGCCTAAGTCCACAAGAGGGACTTGGCTAGGTGGGCATCTGAATGATCTCACTTTGAGGGGCACTCACACTTTGTTGTGCCATCATTCAAGGGTATAGACCACATATAGGAAATGACAGATGAGAATTAATCAAAACCCACAGTCTCTGAATGCAGGAAAAAGAGCTTTTATAAAATTACAAATAAAACCAAATTGCTCCCTGCTTCTCCATGGAGAAAGAGGTCCTTTCCTCCTGAGAATTATGCCTCAGCACACTTGTTGGCTGCCACAGTTGCTGCCAACACCTACAGCTTCACTCCCTGCTCCTGACTTTCTACTTGCAGCCAATTCCAGCTAGCCATTGTCTGAATTTAGTCACAAGGCCCTCCCCCTGTCCTACCTATCTAAAATCACTCAAGTACTTCTCAAAGACATCAAAAAGGGGGACAAAAAGCCAATCAACCACTGTTACCCAGAAACAGTTCACAAAAAAATGATGCTTACTCAGACTGTCAGCCCTTAAGACGTGCTCAGTGGCCTACCTGTGCAAATACTTGGATTGCATCACTAAGGGCGGCCTCCCACCTTTGCCCCTATACTCTAACAGCCTCTGTCCTTCTGATCAAGATGGTTGACACACTTACCTTAGACCAAGGCCTAACTGTCCAGGTGCCACTTGCTGTACTGGGATGAACTGTTCTAAAAAAATGGACACCCCCCCCAGATGCTGGGTACACCCTGTTTACAGATGGAAGAAGCTCTGTTAGGAATGAAGTCTGACAGGCTAGATATGCTGTGGTCACCTTGGACAAAATTATTTTGGCTAAAACTCTCCTGCAGGGATGATCTGCACAGCTGACTGCTTCCTGCTGCCCTTTGGAAACCTGCCACCAAAGTTATAGCCTAAATTATGTCTCCTCCTAAAAACAATTTAGGAAAAGCCCTGTAATACGACAATCTTGGGAGCTTGGCTAAGGCCCATCCTTGGATCACTAATAACCCTAATGTTACTGCTTCTAGTTAAGGCCTGTCTCAAAAGATTGCCTGTAATATGCACAGCAAAAATTTGTTGGGAAAATTAAGAGGGGAGAAATGCAACAGAAAATGCACCACCCCAAGCCAATAGACTTCAGTTTCTTAGTTGCCCAGGTAATAGTTCCTATTCCAGTTCCAGTTGCTCCTGTCTCTTAGAAACAGCTGGTCACTGTGATATATAACTGGTTACTATGATGCGCATTATATAAACCAATCCCCAGCTGACAAATTATTCTGTATTAAGAGCTCTTCCCAGCCTTTGTTGAGGTTTGAGAAGTTTATATTTGTAATCCCATGGAAAAGTTATTGGAATTCTAGAGAGTTAACTCAAATCTACCACTTCTAGGGCAACCCATGTCAGTAATAAAGACCCTAAGACATTTTGTAGTTGTGAGGAGCCAAGCAGGTCCTAAGACAGGTAATAAGATGGCTAACAAAGGCCTCTACCCAGGGCCAACCTCAGGTTTTTTTAATTCATCAAGAGGGGAGTGACTCAGGGGTGAGTGACTGTGAGAGTGGCAGGAAGTACATGAGAGCCGTGAGCTGGGCTAAGTATGTGGCCTGAGATCACATCTCTGCAATATGCAGAAAGAGTAATCTGCATAACACAATACAAGATAGTATTTAATGTTTTGGGGTTGGTGTTTCAGCTCTGATGTGTAATCTTTTATCCCTTGCAAAGTCATTGCTTTTATCTGGAGGCTGGGTCCCAACCAACAGCATGGAGCATGGCTTTCCCTCCTACCTGGCTCACATTTGATTTTTGGGAACTAGAAGGGCAGAGAAACACTGACTGTTGCCTTGCTTCCAAGACTACACATCAGCACCTCAGTCAGACCGATTTGCATTGCTTAAATCCAATTGAGGGGATAAGGAGAAGTCCTAGTAGCTCTGTACATGGAAATAGGGCCGGGTTTAGCCAAGACGGAGATAATTGCTCCTCTTTGAAGGAGGGTCTTCCAGGTGGTCCTCCACCTGAAATTTTGCCTTTGTACTTCCTGCTTGCTTATCTCTTATAAGCCATGGACCACCAGAGATCAGGGCCTGATATTCTGGGAATAATTCTAATCAGTGTCTGTGGACATCAAAAAATCCACCTCCAAACACTGGGTGTCATTTTGGTGTTTCCACTTGCCATTGCATGGCCAGCTGTGAGGACAGATTCCTAACCTGAATGGCTGTACTCTGCCAGCCGCCACATCAAAGTCCCTAATGCCTTCCAGGAAGATCACAAAGCTGACCCTGAGGTTCCTTAAGTCCCAGAGGCAGCCCACTCCAGCTGTGTGCTGTGAAGGGCATACAGGGGGATGGAGGTCACAGTGGCCTCAGGATTCAAGCTGCATCTCCCTAGGTGATGGCGCTAGGTGGTCAAGCTGCAGGAGGTAACCAGGTTGGTAGTGTGGAGCCCCTGTGGATGGAGTGAGCATCCTTCTAGAGGAGACCTGTGGGGCCTTGCCTCATGCTGTGTGAGTGTGGTACTGTCCACAGCCACACAGGACTCTTACTTGCTGAATTCGTACCTCCAGTGCTGCAGGACACTGTCACCTGAGCTGCTTGCTCTGCACTGACTTTGTTCAGCCAGACCAACACGGTGGCTCAGGTGTGCAGCAGTCAGCCCTGTGTCCAACAGGTGTGAACAGTTGCTGGGGGCTGGGAACCTCAGGCCTCACCTGGGAAACGGTGGCCTTGTGTCTCTATAAGCGGCTTGGGGTGGAGGGGAGCCTGCTCCCAGCCATGGCACACTACCTTCTGCCTCAGCATTTCTTGACATTCGCAAGGTTAGCATCCCTTAAACTCAAGGGACAGCCACGCCTCTAGCTCAGCTGTGTCCCCAGGCTGGAACAGTGCACCTCGCCCAACCTCGGGGCGGACCTTCTGACCAGCCCCATTCCCTGAGAGCCCTTAATTGCTTTTGAGAGAACCACTTTGCCAAGTGCCTGAAATAACCAGGACCGTGCACAGCACAGAGGGTTTTGACAAATGTCCTTGCTTCAGAGGGCACAGGGAGAGACACCCAAGTTTATGACACGAGACTTCTGATTCTGCTTTGACTGAAGGGTGGCAGCAACTCATTGAGTATCTGCTCTGATTTAGGGAAAAAACAGTCTATTAAGAAACATTTTTTGATTAGAAAAAAACCGTGTAATTTGGGAGGTGGGATGAGAACACTAATTATACTTTTAATCGTGGGTATCGCTCTTTAGGCTAAACACTAATGAATTGGGGAAATCAAGAGAAACCAAATTTCACTTTAAGTGGTTTCCTTTGTTCTAAGAAATTCCCCAAAGATCAGCCCCTTCTGTGGTAACCCATTTGCAGTTTTAATTGCCCAAAACTAGTATGGTTTTTTTCTTTTTTAAAGCAAGCAATTTTGGTTTTTCTTTAATTTCTGTGTTGTTATAATTATCTTACTGTTTAAACATTGGCTGAAGTATATCAAGAATTATGTAGACCTAGGTGGTTATGTACTCTTACATCTGACTGATAAGAAAACGTAGGATACTGAGGGAGAGTGTGGAGTCTGGGGTCTGAGTTCTCGAGGTTTGCTGCAGGCTCCACCCTCTACAAGCTGCAGGACCCCTGGCAAGTTACCTAACCCATCTGTGCTTAAGTTTTGTGTGTATAAAGTGAGGATAACAGCAACACTGTCACTGTAGGGTTGTTATGAGGATTGAAGACTGTTAGTCAGGATGAGCTAGGTTTGCTGCAATAACAAATACATCCTAAGGGTCAGAGGCTTAATGCAGCTAATGCTTATTTCTCCCTCTTGCAAATTTCCCTGAAGAGCTGTATGATTGAAGCAGGTGCCCTCTGGTTCACCATATGTCACCCTGCTTCCAGATTATACCTTGTAATATCCCTATACATCCATTCTTGCCACAGCCAGGAAGATAAACTGTGGGGAATTATGTCCTGGCTCCCAAAGGCTTCCAAAGACAGGGGCACAAGTCACAAACTACAAACCACTGTTTGCATTTCATTGGCCAAGGCAAGTCACATGACCGTGCAAGGATTCAAGACGGCAG
>PVJX010048005.1:0-11642 GCA_004027295.1 Dolichotis patagonum
ATTACATACTGACTTCTTAGAAATAGTTGTTCAAATTACAACGTTAAAACATGTAAAGTAGACATTCAAACAGTGAGACTGTTAACAGTTCTGCTCCATGATCTAACAAAAACAGCAATATGGTCATCCATCTTACCCACTCAAATATACATGCAATTCTATCAAAAGGGTAAAATTAAATGCAACAAAACAGAGCAAAACAGATCACAAGGAAGCAATGTAAGAGACAAAAATTTCAAAACTAGACAATCGGAGATATTTACATTCTATCATATTGACTCTTGTTTTCTTCCAAATAGTTGGGGTCTGAATGATGCTGGGTCAGCAGCTCAGAAATTAAAGTCCAATATGAAAAAGAGATAACTGGGATTTTTTCGGGACCAAAAATTGTATAATAATCTTTGAGAGCATCTCCTACTCTTAAATCTCTTTATATCAATGGAACCCTCTAAAGGAAACCAAGGGCAAACCTTATGGATAAACTGAAAGTATTGTAATAAGTGTTTGGTTTTAACCTTAATCCCTCTAACCTTGAGCGACTTTGTAAGTCCATCCACAAACAATTTTGTGTTAACTAATATCTTGTCCCGTGATGAAAATGCCATTCTCTTACCGTGATTCAGGCGAGACGTAAGGTGGCCGTCCGCGTGGATCACAGGGATGATATCCCGAGGAAATGAGCACCTTGGCCAAGGCTTTACAGAATGGTCCCGCGTAGATACCCCCCGTGCCAGGAAAAAATCCACGTTTGGGTGCCACTTGATCCGGCCCGCGGATCAATCCGTGGGTCTAACCTGGAGGGGGAACGGGGATGGGATGAAAACGGGACAAGAGGAAAGAGAGACGGAGACAAGTTGAGCAATTCCAATCAAGTCTCATTTATTGAGGAAGTGAACATGGCTTATATAGAAGGCAGAAATGAGGGAGTCAGATCATGTAACATAGTCGGGTAACTAGGCAACTATGGGTGGTACTAACCCTTTTGGCGGGAGTATCTAAGCAACAGTTGGGCGGGCTCAACTTTCTGGCGGGAGTGACTATGGGCGACGGTGTGAGGAAGTATGTCATCAGGCAGAGTCGTTGTGAAGAGACCGGATAGGTCGCAGTCATGTCCGGCCAGGCAGAGAGGATCATGGGCAATGTAGGCAGATGCACCAAATGCCCACAGGAAGGTGGGATGGGGCGGCAGCAGTGAGGCTATCATGCTGCTCCCTACAGAAGTGGGCTCTCATGAGGAAACAATGCTCTTGGTGCATATAAAGAGTAAAGCAAACTGGCTAGAGGATTTTTTCTGTAATATGAAGTACTTAGTAACCTGAGACTGGCTGGTTGAAAAGTCATGGAGTTACAGCTCAGAGTGAGAGTACTTCTTGTTTCTATCCTGACTAATATCAAAAGGAAAAAGAAAACATAAATAGGAAGAGAAAGTGAATCCATGAGTGTATATTGCAAGGGAAGAGAATGTGTCTTTAAATGGACTGTAGTATCGATCTGAAGAAACAAATTTCCACCTGATGGAAGAATTTTATTACCTTTTTTGTGGGGTGCCATGCTCGAGATCGAACCCATGACCTCGCGTTTGCCAAACGGGCATTTACACTGCTGAACTAAACCCCCAGCCAGAATTTTGTTATCATTGCCATTACTTTTTCCATTTCCTGGATGCATGGATGGAATACAAAATGAATATGGAGGATTTCTTCATAATATATGTTCTTACCAGTGCCATGGCTTATCTCATTCTCTGGGCAAGGTGTGCAATCAAAACAACAGGCAGGTTTTCCCTCCTGAGCAGTTTTCCTAAATCCAGGGTGACAACTCTCACTATATACAGAGCGGAAAAGCTTAGGAAAAGCTGCATGTTGGTGAGTTCTTAAAAATGTGCCAGTACTTTGGAGCTTGAGAAAAACAATTTCTATACATTAATAAATAATATACATATAGATATATGTGTGTCATATTACTAATATAAAAGCTATAAATAATTACAAAATATATAGTTAAATATATTCCTTTCCAGATGTGGGAAAGCTAGTGTAAGCAAATTTGTAAAATTGAAAATTATGATTTATTCTTATCATAGTTTTCCAGTTCATGAGAAAAATTTGGTGCACAAAACCTACATATTTTGATTATTTTTTGTGAATGAAGTGCATTATTATATGGTAAATGTACTTCTGTATTTTCTGTGGCCCATGCAACCTTATCATCAGATACAGACAATTGTTAGCCTCATGGAACATCTAGGGTAAATGTTCCCATCTGACCTTAAGGCTAAGGCCTTCTGAAAAATTACAAAAGTTGAGAATGTCATACTGTACATCACTTTGTCTCTGTCATTCAAATTCACTTGCTCTCCAGCAGAATTGTTAAATTGGGTGTTCTTTGGAAAGTGGGGGAGCTAAAAGAGATACATCATCCTATAAGAACAAAGCTTCATATTTAAAACAAAAATGTACTACAGAATACTCCTAATTATTTTAGTCCTTATTTCATAAAGAAGTATTTACAATGGCATTTAATAAAGTACAATAAAGACTATAGAAGACAAAATACATATCTTTACTTAATACATCACTCAATCTCAGGAAAAAAATATTTCCAAGCTTATTTAAGTTTTTATTGGTGTTAGAAAAAGGTAGCATGGGATGATTTACCATTTTTTTGAAGATCAGAACAGAACAATATAAGAAACACAGCACTTTACAATAAGACAACTGGATATTAACGAAGCTACCATAATGTCTCTTTCTTTGTAAGAGCTGAGTATGGATTCACATACAATAATAACAGACATAACATAATAGTATAAAGCCATTCAAGAGAATGAAGGAATTACAGGGTATTCTGAACCAAATAACAGAAAATGAACAATGGCAACTATAATATCTCATTATCCATAAAAATCTGTTTATGCTATCACATATATTAAAATCCAGTAAGGCACAACATGAGAGAACCAATGGTAATAGTAGAACAAAAACATGATAGGACTTCAAAGCAAGATGATATTAAATCAGCAATGGCTGACATAGTGTTTTGTTTTCTTCAAAATATCTGTTCATAAAATCAAACAAAACAGAATAAAACCATTACAATGGATGAACGAAAACATTAAAAGGCTTCAGCGCTATGTAATGGGGAATCATGATTATCATAAAACCTTATGTACTCTTACCATTTCTTACACTAGGGAGATTATATAGTATTTATACATGTAAGTTTGGTTTATTTCACTTAAGTGTATGTTCTCAAGTTGCATCCATTTATTTATAAATATCTCAATGTGATAATTTTTTATAGCTCAGTAGTACTTCATTGTATAAAAATGCTATAACTTTTTATCCATTCCTCAGCTGATGGACACTAGGGTTGTTTCCAAGATCTGGCTATTACAAATTGTACAGCTATAAACATGGGTGCACATATATCACTGTGGTAAGATGTTTTCAGTTCTCCTGGGAATATGCCTAGAAGTGGGATAGCTGGGTCAAATGGGACTTCTAAACCCAGCTTTTTGAGAAATCTCAAGACTGACCTCCACAGTGGTTGCACCAGTCTACACTCCCACCAACAGTTCAGAAGAGTTCCTTTTTTCCTCACAGCCTCTACAGCATTTGTTGTTGGTAGTTTTTTTTTTTTTTATCCTGGCCATTCTTTCTGGAGTGAGATGGAATCTCAGTGTGGTTCTAATATGCATTTATTTAATGACTAATGATGATGAACATTTTTCATGTATTTATTTGCCATTCGTGTTTCTTCATCTGAGAACTGTGTATTCATTTCAGATGCCCATTTTTGGATTGGGTCTTTGAATTTCGAGGGTCTGATTTTTTAAAAATTCTTTATAAGTTCTAGACAGAATTCCTTTGTAGGAGAGACAGTCCATTAAGATTTTTTCCCAATTTGTGGGTTTTCTTTTCACTCTGCTGGAAATCTCTTTCACCATGCAGAAACTCTTTAATAAGATGTGGTCCCAGTTATGGATTCTGGGAAGTATTTCCCATGTGGTTTGATTCTTGTTCATGAAATCTCTACCCCCCCTTATGTCTTCAAGTTTTTTTACCCACTTTCTCTTCCAAGAGATTTAGTGTTTCTGTTTTAATATTTAGATCTTTGATCCATTTAGATTTTAGCTTAGTACATGGTGATAGGCATGGGTCTAGTTTTAGTTTTTGGCATATGAATAGCCAATTTTTCCAGCACTGTTTATTAAAGAGACTATTATTCCTCCAGCATACATGTTTGGCCCCTTTACCAATGATAAGGTGGTTGACTGTGTCTGCGGTTGTGGTTGTATCTTCCAATGTATTCTATTGATACTCAGATCTGTTTTTATTCCAGTACCATGTTGATTTAATTACAGTACCTTTGTAGCATAACTTCAACTCAGGGATTGTGATGCTTCCTGCCTTGCCTTTGCTGCTTAGAATTGTCTTTGCTGTTCTAGGTCCCTTCTGGTTCTAGAAGAATTTTAGGAGTGATTTCTCTAGATTTATTAGTTATGTTACTGTTATTTTGATAATTTTGGTAGAATGGCCATTTTCACAATATTTAGTCTTCCTATACAAAACAAGGGATGTCTTTTCATTTTCTCAAGTCCTCTTTGATTTCCTTTTTCAGGGTATTATAATTTTCCTTGCATAGCTCTTTTATTTCTTTCATGAGATTAATTCCCAAGTATTGCATTTTTAAAATGCTAGTGTAAAGGGTGTGGCTTTTCTTATTTCTCTCTCAGTGTTTTTGTTGTAGTGTATAGGAATGCTATTGATTTTTGAGTATTGACTTTATATCCAGCTACATTGCTGAATTTATTTATTATATCTAGGAATTTTTCAATGGAGTTTTGGGGGTCTTCTATGCAAAGTATCATGTCATCTGCAAATAATGATAATTTAACTTCTTCTTTTCCTATCTTTACTCCTTTTATTTGTCTCTCTTGTCTAATTGCTCTGGCTAGTATTTCCAGTACTATGCTGAATAGAAGCAGTGATAAGGGACATCCTTGACTTGTGTCTGATTTTCAGGTAAAGGCTTTCAGTTTTTGACCATTTCATATGGTGCTGGCTGTTGCTTTCTCATAGATGGCCTTTATCATATTGAGGTTAAAACCATCTATCCCCATACTCTGTAAGGTTCTTATCATGAATGAGTGTTGGACCTTATCAAAAGCTTTTTCTGCATCTATAGAGATGATCAGGTGATTCTTACTTTTGGCTCTATTGATATAGTGGATTACTTGATTGATTTATCTTTGTTGAACCATCCCTGCATTCCAGAGATGAATCCCACTTGGTCATGGTGTACAGTCTTCTTGATGATTTGCTGCATCCTGTTTGCCAATATTTTATTGAGAATTTTTGCATCTATGCTCATTATGAAGATTGGACTATAGTTCTCTTTATTAGTTGGGTCTTTGTCAGATTTTGCTACTAGAGTAATATTTGCTTACAGGAATGACTTAGTAAGAATTACTTCCCTTTTGATTTCATTGAAGAGTTTGAGGAATGTTAGCATTAAGTCTCTTTTGTATTTCATGTAGAATTCCACAGTGAATCTGTTTGGGCATGGGCTCTTTTTTGCTGGTAAGAAATTAATTACACTTTCCATTTCATTAATAAAAATTCGGTTATTCAGAAGTTTTACATCTTCATGACCCAGCTTTGGTAGTTCATATGTTTCTAAGAATCTGTCCATTTCTTCTGTGTTATTGAACCTATGAGAGTAGAGCTTTTCAAAATACATGTTGATGATGTTCTGTATTTCCATGGAGTCTGTAGTGATTTCACCTTTTTATTCCTTATTGCAAGAATTTGAGTGTTTTCTTTCTTTTTTTAAATAAGGTTGGCCAGGGGCTTATCAATTTTATATATTCTTTCAAAGAACCAACTCTTTTATTCATTGATTCTTTGCATTGTTTTCTTAGTCTCTATTGCATTAATTTCTGCTCTGATCTTTACAATTTCCTCTCATCTTTTGGCTTTGGGCTTGACTTGCTCTTCTTTTTCTACATGTTTGAGGTGTAGCATTAGGTTGTTTGTTTGTGTTCAGTGTGTTTTCCTGATTTGGGAATTCATTGCAATATATTTTCCTCTGAGGACTGCTTTCATTGCATCCCACGGATTCTGGTAAGTCATATTTGTATTTTCATTTGCTTGTAGATATTGTTTAATTTCTTCTTTAATTTCCTCTGTGACCCACTAATTGCTCAAGAATGTATTACTCAGTTTCCACGTGTTTGTGGGTTTTTTGCTATTGCTGTTATCATTAATTTTTGGTTTCATGGCTCTATGATCTCATAGCACACATGGGTTAATTTCAGTTCTTTTGCATTTACTTAAATATGTTCTGTGGACTAGTATATGGTCTATTTTAGAGAATGCCCCATGTACTGCTGAGAAGAAGGTATATTCTGATGTTGTTGGAAGGAGCACTGTGTATATGTCTATCAAGTCCATTTGTTTACAGGTGTGATTCAGTTCTGTTATGTCTTTGCTGACTTTCTATCCAGTTGATCTGTTCCTTTGTGTCAATGGTGTATTAAGGTCTCCAGTTATAATTGTGTTATTGCTTATTTGATTTTTTATTTCTGTTAATACTTGCTTTGTATAGCTAGGTGCTCTCGTATAACTAGGTGCATATATATTTAAGATTGTTATCTCTTCCTCTTGAAGTTTTCCCCTAAAGAGTGTGTAGTGACCATCTTTATCTCTTCAGATCATTCTTGGTTTGAAGACCACATTGTCTGCAGACAGAATAGCTACCCCCACTTTTGGTGGGGTTCCTGTTGCATGAAGTATTGGTTTCCATCCTTGGACTTCCAGACTATGAGTTTCCTTTTGGATTAGATGGATTACTTACAGAGAGCATATGGTTGGATGTTGTTTCTTGATCCATTCTGCCAGTCTGTTTCTTTTGATTGGTGAATTGAGGCCATTTACATTAATGGTTATAAGTGTTATAAATTGGTTTATTGTTGATCAATTTGGTTTATTGGTTTATTTGGTTTATTGGTTTCTGCTATTGTATCTTTACCTTTCCATTCTGTTTGTCTGCTTTGCTTAGTGTTTTTTTCCTATGTGTAAATATAATGGCTTTCAGTATTCTTTGTTGGGTTGGTTTGGTGATCATGAAGTTCTTCAATTGTTCTTTGTCATGTAAGTATCTTATTTATCCATCCATTTTGAAGGACTATTTTGCAGGGCACATAAATCTGGGTTGAAAGTGGTTTTCTTTTAAGATCTGAAATACTTCACTCCATGCTCTTCTTGACTTCATTGTTTGTGTTGAGAAGTCTGATGTGATTCTGATAGGTTTTCCTTTATAGTTGATCTGTCTTTTCTCTCTAACAGCTTTTAGTATTCTGTTCTTATGGTGGATTTTTGGGATGGTGATTGTTATGTGTCTGGGTTTAGTTTTATTTTGGTTATGGCTATTTGGAGTTATATACGCTTCACTAACCTATTTGTCAGTTTTCATTCTCATGTTTTGGAAATTTTCAGCTATTACTTCTCCAAATATACTCTTGATATCATTTGGGCTGTCCCCTTCTTTTTCATTTATCCCTATTAATCTTACATTGTTTCTTTGCATCATCTTGCAGCTGTTGAACTGTTATTTCTTGATTCCTTGTTATTTTTAAAAAATCTTTCCTTTCCTATTCACTAGCTGCAATCTTATCTTTGAGATGTGAAATTCTATCTTCACTTTCATTGAGATAATTTTGGCAACTTTCAATAGAATTTTTGATTTCCTGTATATCTCTTTGAATTTGCTGCATGCATTCTGTTTGTTTCTTATAGTATTCATTCAGGGATTCTATCTGTTTGCTTTGTTCCTCTAATTTTTTAAATGTGTCTTCATTAGATGTGCTCACTATTTCTTTCACTAGGTATATCATTTCTTCTTTTATATTGGAAATTATTTCTGCTTTGAGTTTCTCTATAAGTTCCCCTAGTTGCTTCTTTATTTCAGTTGATATCTTTTCACTCATTTCAGGAGTATGGCTTCTATTTTCTTCTATGTACATGGCTCCTAGACTTTCTTGGGATGGGCTGGAGGTTTGACATTGCCTTTTTGTCTCTCATTTTGTCATTTTCTATATTTCCTTGCTTCAAGCAGTGTTCTAAAGCTTCCCTGGGTGTGTTGGAAATCACTTCTTGTGCCCTCAGCTCCTGGGACTGAATGAAGGTAGCTGAATTTGGCTCAGACAGGCCTGCAGGACCTCCCAAGTCTAGTCCAGTGTTTCAGCGAGTTGGGTGGGAACTCACCTGCTGGGAGCATTGGTCTCAAATTCTCACCAGGCCAATGCCAGTGGGCTGGAAGTACCCCTGTGTGTCCCCAGCCTCCTGGACTAAAAGAATGCCTCTGGGCATGGTGCACTGAGGCCAATGAAACGTCTGGAGCCCAGTCCAGTGTTCTAGGGAGCTGGGAAGGAACTCAACCGCTGGGAGTGCTGGTCTCAACTCTCCGTGGGCCAGTGCCAGTTGGCTGAAAGTTACTCCGCATAGCCCTGGCCTCCAAGCCTGAGAGAAGGCCACTGGATGTGTTGTGCTGAGCCCTGGGAAACTTCTAGAGCCCAGTCCAGTGTCCTAAAGACCTGTTCAGGGACTCAACTGCTGCAAGCTCTGGTCTCAAAGTCTCCCCAGGCCAGCACCATAGCATTGGGACTCACCTCTTGCAGTCCCGTTTCCCTCTCAGGGTCTTGACTCCCTGGATTGAAAGACAGAAACTAGGAGTGGTGCACTAAGGCCTGCCAAACTTCTGGAACCCAGTCCAGTGTCCTCAGGAGCTGGGCAGGAACTCAACAGCTTAGAGTGATGGTCTCAAACTCTCCCCAGGCCAGCGCCAGTGGGCTGAAAGTCCCCCTGTGTGGCCCCAGCCTCCTGGACTGAAAGAAGACTGCTGGGCATTGTTCACTCAATTTTAACTTCTTTAAATGAAAAATTGGCAAACAAATACATCTTTTAGAGGTAGCAATGTTAATACTCAATGACACTTTACCACTGAACTATATATTTTTGCTGTTGTTTTGGTGTACTTTTTTTATTTTGGGGGGAGTTGTGTACATTGTTTTTTAACTTTGAGAAAAACTCTCACTCTGTGGCCTATGTTGGTCTCCAAGTTGAGATCCTTAGCATCCTCCTCCCTTAGCATCACAACAGATCATGACTGCAACCTGCAAAAACTATGTGTGTGAACTTTGGAAGTGGAAGATAAGAGGGTTTCTATACTTTTCTGAACATTCTGGAAGAACACATGCATAGGCTTTGGAGGAGCCAATCTACAAGGACCTTTTGTGGCAATTGTAACTGATGTGTCTGGAATTATTCGAGACTGGACTTTGGTTCTTCCTCCTTGGTCAGCTCTGCCTGCTTCGACTCAGGCAGAGGAAAGTGGATGCAAATTTGTTGCGCACCATGAGCTCTCCAGAAGGAAGGGACCTAGACTGTTTCTTTAAATGACAACTATTGCCATGACATGGACAATTTTCTTCTCTTGATATGCATCACCTAAGGTATCCAAAATGCCTTCACAAATCTGTGCTCCTAAGAAGATTCCCCAGAGCTTTCTGATGAGTACTGATGATTGATACACAGTCGGCTTCTTGAAATTTATATAGACTAGATCTAAGCCAAATTAAAAATACACTGAAGGATGATGTGGTTTCTCTTCACTTTTCCCTACTGAGATAAGATGTGCTGTGAAAAATATTAAATGTTTAAATTAATTCAAAGAGCATGCTTATATTTTTGACAAAAAGAAAATAGAAATTGGTAAAAGACTGAATGGTAAATTTCTTGGTAGGGTGAAGTTTATTTTCCACAGAAAAATCAGTCAGACAAGGACATAGGGTGAGAGCTTGGCAGGATTTAGCAGAAAATAAGGACAATTTTACTTCTTCATGTATAGAAAAATGAGGAAAGTGATTATTTTTCAAATGGTAAATGAATTAAAATTTTGAGAGATTACAAATGCATTTTTTAAAAATTACAATAAAAAAGAAAATTATCCATATCTCTACTTTATTTTTTGTGCACTCTTTACCACCGTACTTCTACTTACATATGGACTCCCCTTATTGTTTTGTTTCTAACACTTTCTGTTCCTCAAAACTACAAATCCATTAATCCATTAACGACCTCTTCCATCTAGGTCTTCCTTCCATTTCAGAAATTATTTTGACTGTATATGAAAATTAAAACTTCAACAATAATTGATTAATATAAACAATTAATATAAACAAATGCTATTCATCAATTCACTGACAATATATGCAAATATTAAATTTAAATATGCTCAAAATTATTTTAGAAAACACAGCATAATGTAAAAATGTGTGAACACAGCATAATGTAAAATATTAAGTTATTATATTTTGGTAATCAATATTAAATATTATTAATAAAATTTCTTAATTTACAAGTGCTGAAAAAATGTATTACTAAATAAGATACAGGTTGACTATGAATTTGATGAAAATTCTGCAGAACTCACAACAAGCATTGAATCATCTTTTAACAAAACAGCAAGTTAGCAGTGTAATGAAAATCTCAAAGAAGCTGAGAAAATAAAGAGGACAAATATTTAATCACAAGATCATATCCATTAAAATACAAGGAATTAAAAAACACAAGTATGGAGCCAATATTTTGGTCATTTGAATCAACAAATAACTGCTCCATTATAAAACATTGAGTACATTAAAATACGGTAGACAGAATTATTTGTTTTTGCATTGACAATAAATTCTAGTAGATCTAAAGATGGCGGATCAGTAAGCAACAGAATATGGAGCCTCTCTGAGACAGACATCTCAGATGCCAGAATAAAATATTCTGCAGAGGTCCAGACAGCAGGAGGTGGATTCTCTCAACCCAGGAAGAAACTGAAGGGAAAAGAGCTGATCAAACATGAAGTCTCCGGGCTCCCATGAAAGAAGCTAAGCTTGGAGTTCATGGCACACTTGCCGAGGCACCTGAACTCATGCTTGAGACTGATCTGAGTGCCTGAACCCATGCTGATGTAACTGGCCTGAGCTGATTCACATGAGGAGCTGAGTCGCCCTGTGTGCAACTTGCCCAGAGCTACCGTGAAATCATGCCACAGCCACACTGAACTCAGGTTTGGGAGCCCAACAAAGAATGGAGCCAGAGATGGACTGGTATTAACTCACAGTCATTGCTGGGAATAAGACCCTCCCACAGGAAAGGGACAGCCAACTGGATGACAAGTTGGAGTTGGACAGTATGGGCCTTAACTAGGAACAGCAGTGAGTTCAGTTGGTTGCTCCCTTCCCAAAGCAGATTGGTGGGATCTGCTTGGCCTGGGTCACACCCCTGACAAAGACCCAATAAGTCCTCCCAAACTGATTCCCTATGCACAGCATGCACTAACGCAGTTAAGGCCCCCAAATGTTACTGGCCTGGAGGGGAAGGACCATCATACACTGCCCCTGCTTGCACCTCAATGACTAACAGCAAACTGGAGAGGGCAGAAACCCCTAGCCAGCATGCTTCAGAGGAACTATAACCAACAAGGAAAGGGGCTGGGAACTACACCATACAATTGTATGGAAGAAACCAAAAACATCACAAGAGAAAGAAATTTTAAAAATCTCCCAGCCCCCAGCCCCCAACCCT
>PVJX010048006.1:0-11751 GCA_004027295.1 Dolichotis patagonum
GGTCTTCCCATTGGAAGGGTTTTCTTTCACTTGTGTCATTTAAGGCTGTCTCAGAAGGTAGTGCAGCTGTGTTCACCTACAGAGCCAGTTCATTTGTGACCCAAACTCAGTATTTTTATCCTCCCTTCAACTGATCCTGAGGGATCCCTCACATTGCCAGAGATGTAAACTGAAAGAGGCACACTTGTGCAAAGCCTTGTGCTTATGGGAGTCTGTGACCTTTGTGTCCATGTTTCATCCCAAATATATTGCTTCAGCCTTATATACAATTATTATTGGAATTATCTGACTTTACAATCTAGGATATCTGATAGAATCCATCTGTGATGGGCAGATCTGGTTCAAGGTTCTTTTGTAGTATTTGCTCAGGCATTTTGTTCTCCCATGGTCTACGGGCAAGTCAGAGATGGGTCTTTAGAAGGTGTATGTTCCTTTGTTGCTGATATCATAACCTCATTTTAGAACTGTAGGTGCCTGTCCCGTGCGTCTCTCAGTGGGACATGTTACAAACTCCATAGCTGGTACCTGCAATACTGCAGCCTCTACCAATTCATATATCCCCTTCCATGAGCGAGGGTTCTGAGGGGTTATTTTTTTTCAAATAAGACCCTGATTTTGGTTTAACCTGTTTGCCTTATTTGGCCATTAAACCACACATTTCAGTTCAGTCTTACCTGAATTGAGCTTGATCCTGTGAAAATCTTAGCACTGGAATAGCCTGTTCTTGCCAGGAGCTCTCTCTCTCCAGGTCTACAACACAGGTGAGTGCTCAGAATTTAACGTTGTGTGATGTAGTATCAAACAAATAATTGCAGGGTAATGCCCTCCAGGGAGGAGGAATATCATCAGTATGTTGACCTCATATTCAATTGTGATGGGTAGAATTGCCAGCATCACACAGAACAGTTTGGATCACTGTTTTCCCTCAAGTGTTTTCCTATTGTTATTTGTTTCATGAGAAACTCTGAGCAAAAAAGTGTTCAGAAGTCAGGTTTTTTGGGGATGCACTGCATGCTATCCCCTTCTCAGAGAGTCACAGTAACAATTCCCTATTTCAAATTGTGAAATGTCCTGCTTTAGTGTTTTGCTTTGTTTTGAGTCAGTGTGTCTCCCTATGCAGTTCAGACTAACCTTGAACTCACTATGTAGCCTATCTTGGCCTCAAACTTGAAGTGACCCTCCTGCCTCTGCCTCCTAACTGCTGGGATTACAGGCATGAATCACCACTCCTGGCAAAGAATTTCTGCTTTAAAGACACCTGTTTAATTTGTTTTATCCAGCATTTCTAGATGTTATTTGATGATGGGAACCACTTTATTGATAACATTCATGAGCAATGTTTGAAAACAGAATCTGTAGAAACGTACTAGGACAGTACTGGAAGAGAGCATGCCCAGTGATGGGCCCCAGGAAATTAGTCACCTTTGAGTTGTTAAACAATTTGCACATTCATTGACAGATGAGTGTGTGTATATATATATATATATATATATATATATATATATAAATATATATATTTATATATATATAATATTCTACTCATATATATACACACATATATATGAGTAAAATATTATATAACCTGAAAAAAGATATATCTTGCTATTTGTAACAACATGGGTGAACCCCAGGACATTGTGCTAAGTGAGATAAGTCAGGCATAGAAGGACAAATAACTATCTGATTTCTTTGAGAAATCTAAAACAGTCAAACTTACAGAAGCATAGAATAGAAGTGACAGTGGTTACCAAGGATTAGATGGAGAGAAAAATGAGGAGCTTTTTTAAATGGTTTAAAATTTCAGTTATAAAAAATGAATTAGTTCTAGAGATCTGCTATACAGCACAGTGCCAGTAGACCATAATACTGTAGTATGGTCTCAAACATTAGATAGAAATGTAAATCTCATATCACATTAAAGCATATGTGTGCACACATTGGTACACGCACACAGCCACAGGACACACAAGATAGAAGGTCACATTTGGAGGTGATAGTTATGTCTATTACCTTGATATTGTCATGGTTTAACAGGTCTGTCCATAAGTTCACCTTCAACAAGATGTAACCACTAAAAGTGTACAATGTCACATGCCAATTACATCTCAGTAAAACTTTCAAATTGCCTCTCTGTGACAGTAAGAGTCATAGCTTTATCCACTAAGTTTGCCCTGCAACTGATGGGAGGATTCTCTAGAGATAGATGAGGTTTGACACGGGAAACAGTGCTTTTTTAAGGAGGTAGCACTGCTTCCAGGACGGAAGAAGTGAGCTGTTCAGGTTGACAATTCCCAAGTGCTGGATGAGGGAGGTACATGATAGTGATCAGAGCCTGTAGAGTAAACATCCTACTTTTAGTAAGCACCGCAGAGGCGAGGGGCCATTCTGCAGGGAGTAGACAGCGGCTGTGAAAGGCAAGTGGCAGAGGATTCCATGGGCAGACTTCCAGGCCAAATGGACGTCTTGGACTCTGGCTCTTCCAGCTGTTGCTGTTGATATTTTTGCATAAACAAAGCTAACGTCAGTGCAGAGAAACATTTCTATCAGTAAGCACAATGAGTGGAACGTGTACTTGGAATTGTTTGTGTATTACATCACTTTTGAAAATTACAATGGCACCTGTTTGCACAGGCTTTACTGATTAACCAACCTAAATCATGTGTAGAGAATTAATTTGCGCATGAGGAACAAATTAAAATTGTAACATTTTCTCTGTAAATAGTCATTTTTATACACAGAACTTGGAATCTATAAATGTCACAGTTAATAAGCACTTATGGTAGGGGAAAGTGCCTTTCCAAAGCAGTCAGGAGGGGTGCGATCTTCACTGCCCACGCACCCTGCTCGCTCTGCCTCTGTGGCACCTCTGCACTGAGGTTGCAACAGACCTTACCAAAATGCCCCCCAAATGGCACATGCTATGGAAACCATGATGTTTACATTTCGTGGATTTGCTGGGGACAAAGGCTGCTTAACAAAGGTAGACCCGAGAGTGCTTATGGAAAAGAAGTTCCCTGGATTTTTGAAAAATCCAGAAGACCCTCTGGCTGTGTACAAAATCAGGAAGGTCCCGGATCAGGGATGAGATGGCAAAGTGGGCTTCCAGAGCTTCTTTGCACTAACTGCAGGCCTCACCATTGCATGCAATGATAGTTTTGTAGCACACATGAAGCAGAAGGGAAAGAAGTAGGCGGAGGTGAACACTTACTCTTGCCCTGATGAGAGTTCCCCCGAAGGGCCACTTAAGAAATCTGCCCCTCAGTTTCCCCTTGTATCAAGATTTCATGAGCAGATCAGGACCCTTAGAAAATGTACAGATAACATCCATCTCTCACTGGACAAGCAGAGAATGGAGTTAATTAAATGCTAGATAAGCTTTTGGTTTTTATGTTGTTTGCATCCTTTTGCCCTCACTGAAATATTTTTTCAGTTTTTTAAAAAAAGCATCTAGGAAGAAAAATGGAGAGAGTAAATAAAGGTCAAAAGTCACAGAGAAAATTTAGTGGTGACTTTGAACTCAAAAAGCAAAACATATCTTCACATATCTTTTTCTTCTTTCAGCAGCAACTCCACCTGCTCCCCAGGGGAACCATGCTAATTCCACATACTCTTCTTCCACCTCAATGCATTTATATTAACTTCTCCATGGATAAAAATTTTTATTATTTGAAATTAAAATATATGGGAAAGCTATAAATTATCATTATTTCTTATCTCTACAGTTGTTTTTACAAAGAACAACTTCCTCTTAGCAATGGTTCTCTGGTGGATATCACGTAATATTGACACGTCTGCGTCATATTTCTTCCCATAACAGAACTTCACAATATGGTTTCTTGGCTCTCATCTTCTCTCTTTAGGACTCTGTTACTGAGTTTTAACACTGGCATGTGATCCAAAGCTCTGTATGTCAGCTCCCCTGTAGAAGAACTTTTATGTGTTCAAAACACTTAAAACTCTACATGTGTCAATAGTCTACAGTATTCCTTCTGCCTCTGAAAACAGGCTTATACCGGAGATATGAGCTATACTTGGTCTGTTGTTTGCAGTTTGTTCTCATATTTACAAAGTTCCACTTGTTTAAAAAAGACTCCTGCCCTACCTGATAAAGTAAAAAAAAAAAAAAGACTCCTATATTAACTCAAGGCTCAGACTTTGGAGAATGCAGCTCCTCTGAGTCTGCTGGTGTAGTAAGCTTGTTTCCTTCCACTTCACTAAGTGCTGCTTGATTTCTTCACCTCCAGTAAACATAAATTGCTATAACATTTGGTTCCCTGACTGGAACAACCACTGCACAGGACCCTTGAGCTACCAACTCACCGTCTCAGAAGTACCTACCAGGCACTCTCCGTGTAGAATGGGGCAACATGCCTCTTGACTGATTGGTGAAACCTCTTTTTCCAAAAGCACAGGACTAGCAGGGTCCAATGTCCTCCTGACTGGACTTGGCAGAGAAATGGACCAATTCCCTGTCCGAACTTCTAGACAAGGTGAGGCTGGGGTCCCCATCTCAAGTCAGACCCATCCCCATAGGTGGAAAGGGAGACTGATCATCTCCTAGGATCTCATACTGGAGGCCCCAGTCAGAGATTTAGATAAGAGGGAGGAACTTCTTCTGAGTGATTGTGCAAGTGAATGTGCACATATTTGTGCCTCCATGGCACAAGCTACTGTGTCTGAGTGGGTCCTAACCTGCATTTCCATGGCAACATCATACAGTATAATAGCCATAGTAGGAGGTTGACCAGTCCTGGAATTATGGGCGCACCTTAGCCAAAATGTACCTACGCTCCTGTGAAGGACATGGCCAGGTGGGCATCAGAGTGATCTCCTCCAGGGGACTCCCACTCTTGTCTGTTGTGACACCATACACAGGGCAGGAAACTTAGAAAATGGGAGCCATAAAGAGCAAACAAAAGGCGATTTTAAAGGTGATTATGGCATAAAAATGAAACCACCAAACCTCTGGACCCTTTGTGAGGTAGAACAGAGCTGTCTTGATATTAGCAGCCACCTGAGGGAAGTCTAGACCCTTTCCTGTTTAAAGCAGTTTGATAAGTTGTTACAAGCATACTTGGCCACTCTGACCAATTCCCATGTATGGACTCTTGGCTAGAGATTGCCCAGATTCTCCCCCATGGGTGTGATTCTGCAAAGGAAGACAAGGATACAGTCAGGTTTTTGTTGTCTAAGGCCTTAGGAGTTCAACAAAGACTCCAGATAGCTGGGTGTGGTGGCACATACCTGTAACCCTAGTACTTGTGAAGTTGAAGCAGGAGGATTGTTGCAAGTTCAAGACCAGCCTGGGATACAAAGTAATCTCAAGGCCAGCCTGAACTGCATAGTCAGACCCTGTCTCAAAAAAAGACACACACAGACTCCATAAACAATATATCAGAGTATCCCAATGAAGAGGTCTTTCCTCCACCCTACTTTTCCTTGCCACCATCTGCACCACTGCTGCCAGCCCTTCTGGATAGTCTACCCCTCTCAGATCCCTTGCCTCAAGCAATCTCCTTAGATTCAGAGGCTAATGAGGCCAAACCTCCTCACCTTCAGATGAGCGCCTCACCTACTGGCTGAACACCACACAACTGCCAGCCTTCCAAGTGCTTCATTCCTCTCCAAAAGATCATGATTTTGAAGAAGTCATAGATGCATCAGCTGTTCTCAGGCTGACAAAAACTCAGAGATACTACTGAACTTAAGCCAGATCTTACTTTATTCACAGCTGGCAAGAAGCTCTGTTGAGAACAGGAAACCTGGCTGGCTACGTGGCCACAGTAACAGACCAAGTCAGAGAGCCTGGCTCACTCCCAAGGGGATGATCTGCACAGACTGATTTACAGGCTTTCATTAAAGCTCTCTGATGGGCCCAAGGAAGAGCCATAAACATCTCTACTGATTCCAGGTACATCTTTGCAACCATCCATGTATGTGGGACTATATACAAAGAAAGAGAATTATTGACAATGGAGTGAAGGGAGAGAAATAAAAAACAAATAAGAAATACCCCAACTTCTGGAGACCATCTTGGAATTGAAGAGAGTGGCCATCATACACTGTTGGAGATACCAAAAAGTACATAATGATGTAATGAGTGGAAATCCAGTGGCAGATTGGGTGACTAAACAGACTGCATACAAAATGGGTTACCTCAACTCTTATTGGACCCCAAATTATGAACATGTACTGGCCTAAGGAACCACCATAATACACTCCAGAAGATCAGTGGACTCAAAACAAAAGAGTTCACAGAGGCCCAGGAATGTGGTGGTGCCTACCAAACCAGAGGACTTTGATTCCTCAAGCAATAGCCTACTTTTTCATTCAATACCACCATAGCCTCACCACCTGGGAAAACCTGCATTTCACTTGATAAGAGAAGAGGCATTTTTCAGTTGATATTAATATGTCTCCTGGATGTCATCTCTCTGCATCAGAGTGGCTAATAAATGCCAAACCTGTTTCCAAAACAATGCCCTCCAACACACTTGACCACTCCAAGAATGCAACATGGTGAAACTTCACTCTCTGAGGACTGAGAGGTAGATTTCACAGAAATCAGAACATCCTCTGTATATAAGTAAGTACCTGCTGGTCCTTGTCTGCACCTACTAAAGCTGGGTAACAGCCATATGTACACCAATGGAAAAAGTCCACTGGCCTTTGTGGCAGAGATTACTCAGACTCCCATGGACCTTCTCAAGATCTAATGGAATCTCTATCTGGCTTACAAACCACAAATTTCAGGGAAAGTGGAGCACATGAATCATACTCTAAAGACCACTCTAGCTAAGCTTTATCAGGAGACTTACATGTCATGAGTTGATGAACTGTCCCTAGCCCTGTTTCATTTCTGTTGCACACCAGGGCCCTCAGACTACTCATCTTATGAGATATTTTTTGGGAGGCCCTCTCCCATCATTAGAGCCTTCCAGGGAGATACCAGGCAGCTAGGGGACACCAGCCTGGCTGCTGAGCTTCAGGCATGAAGAAAGGTGTTCTCTCACCATTTGCAAGACTGTGCTAGAGAGAATTCCAGTCTTCTCAGGTAACCCAGCACACCAACTCCTGCTGGGTGATTCAGTCTAAGTCAAAGATTGGAAAAAAAAGAATCCCTTCACCATGTGTGTATAGGGCCTCATACTGTTGTACTTGTCATCCCCACTGCTTTTAAAGTTGCAGTTATAATCCCTTAGGCACAACATTTGAGGCAGAAAAAGGCTTGCCTCAAGGACTTTTCAGCCATCTGGACCTCTCATACTGATCCACAGAGTCCCCTAAGGACTTGACACTGATCAGAATTACCAGGGCACAGCACAACCTCAAAGACATTACCAAGAGACAACAGCCCTTCTCTACTCACAGCAGAGGCTGACTAGTCTAAGCACATCAGAACTCTGAAGATAGTGTTCACATAACAACACTCCCCACCACCATAAGAGACTGATTGCAATGCACTGTTACCCATTGTACCTCTCTGTCTTTGGACTGGTGACTCTTCTGTTTGCTATAGTCCTTGCAGAGGTGGCCCTGAGGGACTGGACTCTAACTGAAAGGTGTATCATAGCCTTGGTGTTAATTTTATGGACACCATCTACCATTACACAGGCCACCCTACAGTAGACACCCAATTCCTCCTCCAAACAGGCTCCAAATTTTTTAATGGACAAAACAGAAACCTATATCACCATCAATGGTCACCCTCTGTGACTGGGACCCTATCCTCACAAGAGTGCTTCCTGCTACCCAATCTTAACCAATCTTAGGAATAGATACAGAATATCTATATACTATATACAAGAAGGTTTCTCCTTCATTGGGAAAATAAAACTTGGGGCACCACCCAGGTTAAATGCTGGATGCAGATACTCCTCTTGTCCAGAGCCTCATTGGCCTTAACAGTTGAAGTCTGTCAAGGGCAAGGCAAAGACTTTGCTTAATTTCCAGATACACAATTGTTTTTGGTTGAATATCTCAGGTGTGTTTTGGCACTGTGGCACTTCTGGCTGTATCTGCCTCCCTGCTAACTGGGCTGAGACCTGTAAAATGGTTTACCTGAACTCAATGATGGATATTGTGCCAGGGAACCAAGAACTCTCAGTCCCTATACTAACATCATGCTGACATTGTCAGGTTCCTGCGCACATCCGCTTGCTGGTGGAACTAGGCATAACTACTATAACAGGTACAGGAATCACTGGACTTACCAGTGCTGTTGATTCTTAAAAATCCTGGTTCTAAAAACTCTCTCAAAGCTTAGCTCATGTTTCTAAGTCCCTTCTCCTGCTACAAAGTGGGTTAGACTCCCTGGCAGCCATAGCTCTTCAGAGCTGAAGAGGGCTAGACATTCTGACAACGGAAAAGGGGAACCTATGTCTATTCCTAGGAGAAGAGTGCTACTTCTACAAAAACCAGTCTAGAATAGGCTGGGGAGCTGCAGAGAGCCTACAAAAGCAATCCAATAGATTTAGAGGACAGGATATCTCTGACTGGCCATTCTCCCGGGTGAGCTGGAAGTCATGGCTTCTTTGCTTGGTTCGCCCTTTGGTCATAACTTCCCTACCATACTCTTTGGACACTGTGTGTTTAAACTACTGATTGGACTCCTCCAGAACCAGGTACAGGCTCTCACTAGACAATCTATGTATCAGATGCTGGTGTAGATTAATCTCATATATCAGCCCCTAAAAATAAGTGATTCCCTATGATAAGATATAAAAGGGGCATCAAAGGAAGGAAGTGTGGAAGAACTTTTGTGTTCAAAATGTTTCAAAGCCCCAATATGTCAATAGTCTGCAGTGTTTCTTCCACCTCTGTAAACAGGCTTACTAACCACAAGATGTACCAGAGGTGCAAGCTGTATCTGGCCTGTTTTTGTTTCTAGATTTTCCTATATTTATGAAGTTCCACTTTCTCACCAAAGACTCTCAGCATTCTCAAGTCTGATAACTTCACAACATTTATGTTTCAGTCATGCTCTCTTGAAATGTCACTCATCATGGTTCTCTACATAGAAGAAAATTCTATTATGCAAAAACCTCCCAATCCAAATGATATCACCACTTTGCTTTACCTTTCCTGAACTCTTTGGTTTCATTTCCAGCCTTTTCAAAATTATTCAACACGAACATTGCCTCTTGCATTAATACTGGAACTTGAAGCTTTCCTTGAAAATCACCTCAACATATTTTTCAGGCGAGGTAGGAGAATGACAAAGTGAGACTAAACATGTGGAAATGTTGGGTTCTTTTATTGCTCCTCAGGTCTCCCAGCTTCCATTTCCCAGTGGCCCAAACTGCCAAACCCTCAAACTCCTGTGGTCTCCCATTGCATATCCTTCCATCATACTTAAATTTATCTGGTCATATCTGAAATTGCCTCAAGCCATGCTTTAACTTCTATGTAGATTTCATTTTCTAGCCTATTTTTCATTGAAGGTAGGGTTGGCAGACAGTGGTATCTTTGATGCAAAAGGCATTTTTTTGTGAGGTATAGTGACTGCATAGATCATCCTGCAGAGGGCTTCCAGTAGTTAGGGTATCTGTATTGTGAAGTCAAACATCACAAACATCACAGATCTGCTTTGCTGTTGTCAGAAATCTTAGCTTCTATCTGGAGTCCTGAGAAAAGGCTTAGAATCATCTTAAGAACATGGAATGGTGGGAGACCAAAGGCAGGAGGATTGCAAGTTGAGACCAGTCTGAAAAACTTACCAAGACCCTGTCTCAGAATAAAAAAGCCTGGGAATTAGCTCACTGTGAAGGTGCTGGATTCAATCCCTGTTTCCACAAAAACCAAAAAGACAAAACAAAACAAACACCCACCAAGCCAAACAACAAACCAAAACAAAAAACCTTGAAACTAGAGATGTGAAACAGCACCAGGACTCTCTATAGCCACTTTTGCTCTTCTCTGAGGGCTGGATTCTGCTCCATTTTATCCAGAGGTGTTGGTGGGAGGTAGATAGCAATGAGGAAGGCCACAGACCACTTTGAAATTCATTCTTCTGTTTTGTTTGGCAAAGAAAGAATGAATCCCCTTCTTCCACTATGAGTTTAACAAACTGTGGATAAAATATCCGATTGGCAAAACTTGAGTCATGTGACTCCTTTTGAACTGGATCCAAGATGGCTTCACAGAGAGTCCTGTGAATGCCTTTTCATTGTGGGGGTGACAGGAAGGCAAAGGCAAGTGGTCTGAGTGCTATGACTGCCAGCTTCTGCTAGAGTCACTTGGGCTGAAGAGAACTTTATCAAGTCCCCACAAACAAATTGGCAAAGCAAGCCTTTCCTTTAGGACCTGTCATTATTCGGATAATTATCTTTCTGTTAAAAGAAAGCTACTAGCATAGCTACCAATCATGGTGGTTATGGGCAAGAACCAGGTGCAATCTTGCCCACAAGCAATGAACTTGAGTGTCTGTACTATATCTATCATCAAGTGAAATAGTGTGTACCTGACTGGGCCCAAGAAGGCCTGGAAGGCAGAAGTGATGTAAACAGTGGCCCAAATATTCCTGCTTCTCTGCCTATCGCACCTGACCCTAATAAGACAGATAGGAAGACAAATCTTCTGTCTTTTTGATCTGGGACAACCTTTTTTTTCTGCCCTCAAACATTGAGATTCTAGTTCATGGGCCTCAGATTGGGAGGCATGCCTTTGGATCCACTGGTTCTTTAGCTTTCTAACTTGAAATGAATTATACCACTGGCTTTCTTGATCATCTGTCTTGAAAATAGTGTGTTGTGAAGTTTCTTGGCCTACATAATCATGTGAGCTAATTCCTTATAAGTCTCCTCACATCTGCCTATCATCATCATCATCATCATCATCATTATCATCTATCTCCATCCAAGTAGTTCTGTTTCTCTGGAGAACCATGACTGATACACAGAAATAGAATAGGTGGTGTTATTCTGAACAAGCAAAACAATAAATATTCATATTATGGTTTAAATCTAGGACATCCCTCCAAAACTCTCCTTTGCTTGGAGGTGGGGCATCTGGAAGGTAATTGAATCACAGGGGCACTATACTCATCAATGGATGCACCCAGTAGTGAGTTCTCAGTACGCTGAGTGAGTAACTCAGTACGCTGTTAGGAAGTGGGGCCTGGTTACAGGTGGCTCCCTGGGGGCATACCCTGGAAAGGTATATTGCCTTCCTGTCTCCTCTCTTCTCATTCTGCTTCCTGGCTGCCAGGATGTGAGCAGCTTTTTGTCTGTCAGCCTCTGTGATACGCTGTTTCTGCCTTGGAGCCAGCTGACCCAGGACTGTAACTATGACCAAAATAAGCCTCTCCTCCTTTAAATTATGAGGCCAAGGATTTTGCCCCAACAAGGAGAAAGTAACTAAGATGATCTGCTGTTGTAAGGTCATCCATTTTTAAGAGGGGGATAGTACAGGTTCTATAAGAGCCAGAGAGCGTGTCATATTGATATTGTCTTCTGGATTATGTTTGGTAATTTTATGCCAAAGTCTAAGGAGATCAAAATATTATGCTTCTAAATAAGAAAAGCAGCAATGAAAGGAGAGTGAAAAGTATGAATTAGATTGGAAGTAGAAATTCATAATGGGCTTGAGAAATTCCAAGGATTTTGTGTTTTAGGTCCATACACATATTTCTAAATTTGAGATTAAGTTCTCCTAATAAAAAAATTAGCCATTTTAAAGTAGACAATTCAGCAGTAGATAGCACAATATTGTACAATAATTACCTCTATTGTACAATATTTACAATATTTA
>PVJX010048007.1:0-11634 GCA_004027295.1 Dolichotis patagonum
TAAAATCCTCCTGCTGTATTATTTCCTGCATCAGTGACTTCATCTCCCAAAGCCAAAGCCAAAAGGGCTTGACAAGGAGCAGGCAGACAGAAGCTAAGTCTGCAAAACTGGGGACCTGCAGGTGCTCCACCCCACGCTCTGGGAGGCAGTTGGATGGAATAACAGTTTATATGGCCTCACCTGGCTTCTCATTATTTGGGAGGGATGCTGTACATATTAAAATAATCACTGACTAGCAAAATGTACCCATTATACAACAATCTCAAGAACCTTACCCTCCATAAAACAGCAACACCTTGGTTGATAGGCCACAAGGCCATGAAGCCCAGCAGAATTCATACTAAGATGTCACTTGGTCTATGTGGATGCAAGTTCACCCATCAAGGATTAATCCAAATGAAAAGAAAACATTTTTTTTCTGAATTCAACACAGGCACATACACATATACACATGCACATGTTTGCACACACAAACATACATATGCATACCCCTTGATCACTATATAGGGGCAGTTCCTACTGTACCCAGTTTATTTTTTGTTTTTTTATATTTTTTGTATTCAAATCCAAATGAGAATGACATCCTTCTGAATTGTGCCAAGAAGGGTTTCAGAGATTAAGATCCACTCTAAGGAGGGTGAGGGGTTAAGCACCCCAGGTAACACATAAGAGGTGATTACTAGTAGGTCTACCAGCTACTGGTATTCTTGGGTTTCCTCCAGTCTGTAAAGGTACAGCATTCCTAAATACTAAGGATCTCTGGGAATGCTTTCCATGGGATTGTCCATATAATCTTCATACTCACTTAAGTCAGACTGTTCTCTTTTTTCCTCCTATCTCTTTAGCAAAATACAAAAATGATGCTCTGAAGGCCAGATATCCAAAATAATTATGCAGGAGCAGATACACAGTCCCATATGTCAAGTAAAAGACAACTGAAACTCTATAAGAGAAAAGGGAGGCTGATCAGATAACAGGACACTTTGGGGACCCTTCTCTGGAGTGTCTAAATTCAATTACTCTATCGATCAATTCTAGAGTCGCCTCTCCAGGCCACCCTGGCTGCAAATGTTCTTTGTTCATCACATTCAGTGCAGATGTCGTCTCCTGAAACCCAGTGTTGTAGTCAGCACTTGCAAGGAGTAGATTTCATACAGGATATAGTTTATAAGATTATTTCATATTATTCACCCAAAGAGTCAAATGCAGAAGAATGCAGTGATCTGTCCATAAAGAATCCAGCTGAGGGCCTGGGATCCCATGGCAATGTCCTGCACAAGTCCAGCAGAAGATGGCAATGTCTTCCACAAGTACAACTGGAGGCCTAGAGCCCATGGCAATGTCTCATGCAAGTCTGTTTCACAGATCTACTCTAGGAAGGCCCAAAGGTCAGTGGTGAAAGCTAGAAAATCTGTACTAGCGAGATGAAGGATCTGTGCCAACAAGTTGGGGGATGTGCACTGGAGCCAGGAAGCAACACTCAAGATAAGGACCAGAGCTCCCTGCTGAAAGCACACCACAGCCATCCTCAGCAACAGCAAGGACCTCAGCTCCTCCAATGAGAACAGTTGAGTTCCTATCAGGAAAACCAGTGTGACAAACTTCTCCAGGAGAATCAACGGCACACCATCTTCCTCTCCAGTTCCCCTCTTTATGTTGTTGGAAGTAATTAACAGGTGGGCCTTCCACACCCAGCAACATGATAATTTGGTTCAGTTGGGCGTTACAAGTTGACTGTTAGTTTTATCTACCACATCCAGGATTTCTTTTTGACAATGACATTGGTGACATTTACCTGTCCTTTTGAGACCATATCTTTCTTGCCTGTCTGCAGATGCACTGGCAGCACTTCTTAGGATGCAGCAATGATTGGGGAAATTCAGCTCACACATACTGAGAAAGTCTTGGAAGAATTCTCTTAAACCCTAGAACCCTGAGAAAGGTGTGTTTATTTATAATCACCAGGTTGTAGAAACTAGTGTTATTGCTTTATTACCTTATGTGGAGACTCTTCTGCATTTTGGCAGACTTTTTGCATGGACAAAATATGGGGCCAGATAAGAAAGGTGTTTGGCCCTGAGAAAAAGGCTGGAAGAATTCCAGTTAAGTGATTCCACTTAAGATGCATCACCTGAGAGATCAAAGAGTAATTTGCATAAATCTCACAGAACCTATGGAATATTATTTATCTGTCTGTGATGGGAGAGATGATTGCTACCCACCAGAGGTCTCCATACATTCTCCTGTGCATTAATATTAATGTTTCCATGAACATCTCCAAGTTTCTAATCACTTATTCTGATGAGAAATGCGGGCTGCCCCTTTGAAGCTGAGGCATACAGTGTGTCTGTCATCCTGGGCTCTTTTCTTCACAGTGGTTAGGACAGGCCAGTGGGAAACCTTCTGTGACTCCAAAACCCAAATGAATCCAGATTTACCATTTGCCTTTAATTGGTGGAGACCGATTTGTTTTGTTCCAAGGCGCGGCAGAGCCCGCAGAGTGAGCATTGTGTCCTGAGAGTCAGCCCGTTTCATTGCCCTTCATTAGGATGCAAGGCGGACACCCCGGCCTCTTCAACTGGGCCAGAGGAACAAAAGCAACATGGAAATTGGAGCAGGCCTTGAATCCCTCGCCCTCCACTTCTTCAAAACAAGATTCTGACCATTTACTCGAGGACTTATTTTGTTGTTGTGTTCCCTACAAAGGAACAGGAAACTTCAGAGGAAAGAAGGGCCCCCAGTTCCTCACACGGTGGCCCAGGGAGGCTGGAGGTTGTAGGGGATGCTGGCAGCAGGCTAGGTCGGCCTAGAGGCTGAGGGGGCCACTCCCCTGGGAGAAGGTCATTCAAGAGTAGGGGGACGTTTTTTCCTGCTTGGGAAACAATTAAGGGAAGGTGAAGCCTGGGGTAGCAGCCTTGAAGACTCTCCCGTGGGGAGAGGGATTGCATGTGCTCTTGACCCTAGAAACTAAACGAAACCTTGCTCATTGTTTCTTGTTCTTTATCTACTATCTCATGAAGTCTGAGGAAGAACTCTCCCCACAGATGGATGGAATTCCTTTGAAAACAAATCCATCTCTTGCCTGGCATGGTAGCGCATACCTAGAATCCCAGCATTTGGGAGGCTGAGGCAAGAGGATTGCTATGAGTTTGAGGCTAGCCTGGGTTATACAGTGAGTCCAAGGCCAACCTGAACTACATAATGAGACCCCGTCTCAAAAAAGAAAAAAATCTCTGTTTTGACAAGAAATGATCGTAGTTTCTGAAATATGAGTCCCAATAAGTATTTTGAGGACTGGCGTTTACAAGGAATGATTCATCTTGTAGCTTTAGTGACCTTTTCTCCAGCTGTTCTCAGAATTTAAATATGTGTGTCCTTTCAATTAATAGTTCAATATCTAGGAATTTACCTTATGAAAATACCTCTACATAGGAAAAAAACATGCAAGGATATATATAGCAGTCTTCTTTATAATAGCAAAAAACATCTATATCTATCTATATGTAAAATCCATTTTAAGGAATCATTAATACAATTGAATACTCCACAATTGTTTTTTCAAATGAAGTAGATCAAGTCACTTGGAAAAATACTCATAACATGGGTGCTAAAATCAGTTGAAAATATTAATGCATAAATTAATCCACTTTTGATTAAAATAGTTTTTCAATCTTGGCACTACTGACATTTGGGCTGGATAACTCTGTTGTGGGACTGTTCTGTGCATTTCAGGATATTTAGTAGCATTCCTGACATCCACCCACTAGATGCCAGCATCACCCCATTGGCCCCCCGACCAGTGTTACAACATTATAACAATCACCACTGTCTTCAGACGTGGCCAATTGTAACCTAGGGTTCAAGATGGAGAGCAAAATCACCACCAGTTGAGAAAGAATAATGTACAGAAAACTTAGGTTTAAACACCATAAGAAAAAAATCTGACAGGACCTACCTCAAGTTTCTAACAGTGGTTCCCCTGGGAACCAGAGCTGGTCAGGAAAAGCAGTATTGTGTCTTTATTGTACATACCTCTATACTATTATTTAATTTGCTTTTTACAAGTATACATTGCTTCTGAAATTAAGTAAAAATCTATTTCGGTGGCACTCTCACCTCTAGACATGTGCGTGCACCAAGAAAATAGAGAATAGCTTGTATCAAGAAATGTATTTGGAACAGAAAGGCAGACCAGCCTTTCCTAGGAAGGCAAGACCATAGAGAGGACTCACTAATGGGGTACAAGGATACCCAGAACTCACCAATCATTTACTTGGGGTCTCACCAAGTCTTACAGCAACAACTATGTCAGAAGCAATGTGAATTCCATGGGAAATGTGCAATTCTGACCTCTGGTTTTGATTTTAATGGGGCCAGGGTTTTCCATCTTCTATCTTGAATCTGTCATCTACAAAAAAGAGCATCTACAAAAAAGAGCTTCTTACAAAGACTAGTAACAGACTGCTAAAGCTGTATCTCGAAAGAGCTCTCTCATCAGATGTGATACAATATAAATAAAAGACAGAACTCTTATTAACAGGATTCAGTACCCTTAAAGGTATTTTTTTAATCAAATGCTGCGCCCAATTTAGGCATTTCAGAGTTTCAAACATCTCAGGATACTTTAGTTTCTTCCTAATTTTGAAAGAATTCCCTCCAAGGACATTGTTCCAGCTCACTGATACCCTATGTGGGAAACAGAGTTCATAGTTTTTCCTCCTGTTTGCTTTTCTAGCAGAAAGACTACTCTGAAAAAAAAAAGCTAAGATTTGTTCAGAAATTATAAGGTAAACTATCATAGCTAATTTGTGTGATGTTCCCCCAGTGAGTGACTTAGAACTTATATCAAATTTCCTCAAGGGAAAACAAACGAGGATCTCATATAAAATAGTAAACATTTGATCCCCCATGTTGATGCTAGCAAATAACATATCAGATATCCACTGCTGGTATCTTCACCCTGCTGTAATTATGAGACATCAAGGAATTATGGGTTTTGAACTACATTTTGAAAACTGGCAAGGGAGATTCCTCTTTCCTATGCTGATTTGAGACCATTTGTGAATCAAGTTACAAATAAGAGCAAAATGCCTTATTCTGCTTTCTTTATTCATAATGTATATTTTTTCTTGGTGGAACAACAATGCTGGGAAATTCATTTTTTTACTCACAAGCCATATATATACTTTTAGAACAACTTTTTGTTCTTCCCTGATTTGAAACTGCTTTTTTAAAGACATTTTGGCTTGTGTGGTGATTTTTTTTCCAGTTTTCCCTTTGTTTATCAAAGCCCTGATATTGTATGGTCAGTTCGTCAATGAGTTAAGCATTCTCTATTTTTGTTTCTCCCCTCTGACTCTAAAGGATCTGTCCTGAGGAACCCTGCCTATGACATTGTTTGTACTTCTCTGCTGTTCTCTAAATTTTTATTTTTCTTGTCCTTGTGAACATCTCATTCCAGGGTAATCATTGCATTCAATGACAGCTACTTTAGGTCTCCAACTTCTGTTGGAACACATGTCATACACAGGTCTTGGTTGGCAGGCATTTTGGATAAGTTATTTCTTGACATACCTAGTACTGAACTTCCTCTTTGCCTATGCACACTCCGTGCCATCACATGGTGGGACTGAACAGTCCTGGTGCAGTCATACACAGCGGTCAGTATGATGGTTCCAGGGACGAAAGCTCAAACAAGTTCAGACCTGATAGGTTTGAGTTTCCCTCTTCTCTGGCAAAAGCTCAAATCTAGTATCAGAGAACTGTGTCCTGCTTTTTAAAGAACATCCATTATAAAAGTCAGTCCATTTGGCAGTGGAGTGCTTGTTTGAGTTGGTTTTCCTTCTTTTGCTGTTTAGATGACCCCAATTTACTGAGCAACTATGATTTTTCTGTTTTTGACTACTGGCTTTAAGGAGTAGAAAACTTAGATGCTTCAGTGGGACGATCGTGATGTGGCTCAGGGTTGGAGTGTAGATTAGTGGGAAAGTGTGTGCTTAGCATGTATGTGGCCCTGGATTCAATCACCAGCAAAAGAGAAGAAAATAGAATGAAAGACAGGGTAGTCGGGGAGAGATGGGAGAAGTGGGGATGGAGAGGGAGAAGAAAGGAGTGGAGGGGAAGGAAAGGAAGAGGAGAAGAGAGGAACAAAGAGGAAAAGGGGGAGAAAATGGAAAGGTAAGTAGAAGGAAGGGAGGGGGAGAATATGGCTTAGGTAGCATGTTGTGAGGAAGGATTCAAATGGTTAAAGAAGGAGAACTGTCCTAGAGACAAACAGCTGTAGCAAGCCACTGTTGGAAAGAATTTTTCCTTCTGTTATGACTCTTCTCTTCTATCCTACCTCCCACAGCCCCATGTCATTCCAGGCCTGATCTAAAACCAGTGAAGTATGAAGCTTGTCTCACTAACTCAGAATAAGCTCCCTCATAGAAATAAAAGGAATCCTGTTTTTGAGTTTCCACAGACATTGATCCACAGTAAATATTATCTGATTTGCCTATGACTTACCTAACTTCATTTCCTATTTATCAGATGATGCATTTTGTAATCCAATTCAGGATGCCTTAAGCATGAGAGAGGGTGTTATTAATAATATTGCAAGATAAGATGCATAAACTGAGATTGTCTCTGGGAAACTGAGGCTCATGGCCACCATATACATTTAACATGCTCAATTCAAACTGTACGATATCACATTGGAGTCCTGAGTGTGTCCAGGAGGGTAACTCTAAGCTACAGATCTTAGGATGGACAGGGAGGTCAGGCTCTTAGCCACAGGAAATATGATGATGGTAGCTTTCTACTATTAACTTTTGTCTTGGGATTTTTGAGCTCTGAATACTACCTGAGATCACTGTATCTTTTGTCAAGGGTATTTGCAGCAGGTGAGGACTGCAAATGTCAATAGTCAATGTAGGGAGTTCCATACATACAGTCCTGCCCTTCTTAAGTCATTCAGTGTGATGTCCATACCATCTGCCATCTCGGATGGACCATCCTAGACACCAAGGAAAAGCAGCCTATGCACTCCCAAACTCCCCTCCATGCCATACTATGTGACACCTTCACTTCCATTCAAGAGGCATACTTACAGTTTTCACAGCGCTGGCCAGTATAGCCTGCCAGGCAGGCACATTTATAAGATCCACTTGCATCCAGGACACACGTGCCATCATGCAAACAAGGTGATGATGAACAGGCTGGGAAGAAAGAGACATTCCTTAGTGTCATGGTGCAGTGACTTCATCTCTCTAAGGCCACAGTCTTCAACCAAGTCTTTCACTTGACTTCTTGCAACATTTTTATTCTTTGTACTAAATTCATGTTCCTACTATTTGACAATGTCTAAAAGTGGTAATTATTAAATGTTGGAGGCTGCTGGCACTACTTGACACCACTGAAGTCCCCGGATGTATGCTCAAGGTACCTCTAGTCTGAGAGGCATAAGGAAAACACAAACAGTAGCATTAGGTTAGCGAAAGTAGAAGCATACTTATGTCACTCCCACAGGCACTCCAGAGGAATCCTTGGGTAGATTTTGAGTACATTCTTTCAAAAAGGCTCAGCATCCTGGTACTGAAAGACAGCCACAGGCATGTATCTTCATGACCCTATTGAAGATGTACTCAAAAATGTCCAAACATGCATCCTGTAAACATTAGTCCCTTGCCATATTGATGTGTGCTCAACTACATAAGCGATCTGGGCTCAGTTCCGTTGAAGAAATGCCCTGGCATCCAAAGATAATTAACCAGAGGTATTTACTGCAAATCTTCTCAGTTCAAGACCATAACATACACTGTAAGAATGCATTCAAGTTTGGGGCAGGTGATCTTCTCCAGAGAGAATGACTTTCATACAAGCAGACGCTCAGGGGTATTTGAGGAATGACATGTAGTACTATTTTCCAGGGCAGGATACTATTTACCAGAGTTTTCCTGGAGAGGTTGAGAGGCTAATTCCAAGGAAAGACCTTCCCTTAGTCACAAAGCCACAAGCTGATGCATGGCTACTGCCCCAAGCTAGCTTCCCTGACACCAGCATTGACCAACAGCCCTAAGGGCACACACACACCTTGCATGGAGCTCTGCTCACCCTCTGCCTGCACAGGTGCATCATGGGATGAGCCACAGGCTGGCCACACCACAGCAGCAGAGCATCTAGTTTTCCCAAGCCTGCACAGAGCCATGGGTACAGAATGGAAAGGAGACAAGCACACAGACTATATAGAGCCACTGCTGCAAGTTGGTCTGGGCAGCAGGAGTGGTGGTCTCGCTAAAAAGATAGAGCCAAAGAGACACTGATTCTGTGATCTTCCAACTCCTTTCCTGAGACTTTCACAGCAGACCTTGCTCCTGAGGAAGGCTTAGTGATCAGCGTGGCACTGCAAGTTTGTTTTACTCTAATTATTCAGTAGGCTTAATACTTGACCTTCATGCCTGAGTTCATTTGGTAACATGCAATACAGCTGAGTCTCAAAACAATGAGAGCTGGGGTGATTCCTTAGACTTGAGTAATTTGTTCTTCTCAGTCATATCCTACCAGCAACTAAATCAAAGAGAGTAGGAGTTAAGGTCAAGTTTAGAGTTATTCATCAAATAAATAACATTCACCATCAAGGTTTAAGGAGGCACATGGAGGTTAAGGCTAAGTGTAAGCCTGAAGCAGGATAACCACTGAGTGCTTACTTCTATGAGAATGTGCAACCACTTCATTTGTTCTGTCTTCCAGAATCTTCTTAAGGAATAGTCTATTGTAATTCCCTTAGCACTAATTAGGAAACAGAAGACCAGAGAAGTAGAAGAAAGTACACACACGTGCACACACACACACTGTAAGCTCTAAAACCAAAATGTTTATGTACGAACCCCTAGTTCACCCTGATAACTGTGTCACCTTGGACACATTATCTAGCCTCTTTATGCTCCATCTACCTCCTCTGTATAAATAGATGATAATTCCTACTTCTGCATCTGAGTGAGCTTTTCTCATAGATGGCTGGCAGTTTCTCTCTTTTTTTCTCAATGTAGGCTGCTTCTGAGAGCCCAGTATGATAAGTTTTAATAAGGTTAAGCAGAAAGAAAGCGAGGAACACAGAAAAAATTTTATGGAAGAACTTAAAATGGCCATAATCTCAAAATTGTTATACAGATTCAATGCAATCCTGAGGAAAATACTGAGAGCATGTCTCTCAGAATTAAAGAAAATGATCCTAAAACTTATTTGGAACCAGAAGAGACATAATAGCAGAAACAATTCTGGGGAACACAAGCAAGTCAGGAGGCATCACAATCCCTGACTTGAAATCATACTATAAAGCTATTGTGATAAAAACAGCATGATACTGGCAAAAATAAATAAAACCAAACCACCAGCCCTGAGGATCAGTGGAACAGATTAGAAGATGCAGAAACAAATACAAACACACTCAGTTACCTTATCTTCAACAAAGGGACCAAACACCCTCACTGAAAGAAAGATAGCCTGTTTAATAAATGGTATTGGGAAAACTGGCTTTCCACATTTCAAAGACAAAAGTTAGACCTATGTCTCTCATCATACACTAAAATAAAATAAAAGTGGATCAATGTTCTGAAATCAAAATAGAAACACTAAATCTTCTGTAAGATAGAATAGGTATAAATCTTGAAGACAGTGGTGCAGGCAAAGACTTTATGATAAAACCCAGACTGCAAGGGAAATGTTACAAAGAATCAACAAATGGGATCTCATCTTTTAAAAAAAAATCTTTGGCACAGCAAAAGGAAAATCACCACCAGAGTGAAGAAACAATCCACTGAGCAGGAAAAAAATTTTGACAGCCATACCTCAGACAAGAGGCTAATATCTAGAATATATAAAGAATTCAAAAAATCAGATCCCCCAAATTTAAAAACCCAATCCCAAAATGGGAATCTGAAATGAATAGACACTTCTTAGATAAAGAAGTAGAAATGGCAAATAAATGTATGAAAAAATATTCAACATCATTGGTTATTTAAAAGATGAAAATTAAGACAACACTGAGATTCCATCTCACCCCAGAAAGAGCGGCTATTATCAAGAAATCAACCAATAGCAAATGCTGGTGGGGATGTTGGGAAAAAGTAACCCTTCTTAACTGTTGTTGGGAATGTAGATTTATGCAGCCACTGTGGAAATCAATGTGGAGAGTCCTCAAAAAACTAAAACTAGAGATCTCATTTGAGCTGTATATTTCCCTTCTGGGTATCTTCCTGAAAGAATTAAAAACATCATACCACAGTGATGTATGCACACCGATGTTTATAGCAGCACAGTTTGTAACACCTAATGTTAGAAACAGCCCAAATGTCCATCAACCAGTGAAAGAATAAAAATGATGTGGTTTTTTTCTACAATGGAGTGCTACTCAGCCATAAAGAAGGATAAACTTAAGACTTTTATACGTAAATGGATAGACCTTAAGATCACACTCTTAAGTAAATGGAACATGTGTGTGTAAATATCTCATTGGTTCTCTGGTGTGAGGAAACCAAGAGTATAAATAAGGACCAGAATGTATGCTAGATATTATGAAATATGGAAAAATATTCAATTGGGAAGAGAAACTAGAGAGGGGGGAGAGGGAATGGGGAAAGGAAAAGGAAAAAAGAGGGAAAAACAAAAACAAAGCTTTTGTAAATGAAAAGGGGAAGAGGGATTAAAAGAAAGATAAGACAATGAGGAAAAAAGAGGAATTAAGATAAATCATGTGAAAGTGCAAAGTCTCTATGTTGAAAGTGATCATTATTTATATTTAAAATGTACTAATAAGCTTCATAAATAAATTGAGAGAGAGAGAGAGAGAATCACTTTCTGTGATTTCAAATGTGTGATTTTTCCAGAATCTGCTATTTTGGGTCTGTGTCCAATTTTAAACATATCCTTGCTCATGCTGATAAATAAATAAGGCAATCTGATTATAAGTCTATATTATGTGCAGTAACCTGCAAGCAGTAAGATTAGGTTGAGGGTGCAAAACAATCCTATACAAGATGCAATTGAGAGCTGGGGATTTAGCTCAATGGCATAAGTGCCTGCCTGGCAAGTGCAAGGTAATGAGTTCAATCCCTGGTACAAAAAAAAAAAATGATGCAATTGAAAAAAATGGTAAATATTTAAGTTTTTAAAATGTATTACAGTAAAAGACACATTGTCCTTAATCCCCTTCAAAATGATTCCCCTTACTTTGAGCACATTTATCCTGTGATGACTGCCACTTTCTGAAGCAGCTCTGGATGTCCTCTTTCATGAGTGTCTTTACTTGCACTGTCATAGCTACCTAAGTATCCTCATTTGGTCTTGAGGAAGAGCCATAAGTCACATGGTGCCGGATCCAGAGAACAGGTGCATGAAGACACGTTTTAATGTTTACAACCTTGCCTTTCCGTTGGATGGCATAGCAGCAGCAGCAGCATGCACCACATTTTTTAATCATACCTGGTAAAGATGCTCATGAAAGAGGACTTCCAGAAACTCTTCAGAAAGTGACAGGAACAATGGAAAAAGTGCCTTGAAAGTGAGCAAGAAAATTTTGAGAAGGTTTAATAGCAATGTGTGGTACTATAATAATGTTTTTAAACTTTCATCATGCATTTGGTTACATTTGTCTCC
>PVJX010048008.1:0-11635 GCA_004027295.1 Dolichotis patagonum
ATTATTATTCTGCCTTTTGTTTCTGCATTTTTTTCTTCCAAAGATGAGACTTTATATTTGTTCTAATGGAGCAGCTGCCACTTTAACTAACTTATGAAGGAGGAAGATCTTCACTAATCCGAATTTCTAAATGAGTTGCTCCTTTTATGCTAATCAGTTACTATCATAAAAGTTTTTTGTAACCAGGAATCAGACTTGGTCTTGGCTTGCCAGGCAAACCCCATGCTGTTGAGCTATATCCCAGGCCCATAAGTTCCTTCTTGATACAATGTATTGCTTATATTTGATATTTTGTAGGTCATATCATCTTTAACTTTGTATCAGAATGGTATTGCTGAGTTCACAGTTTAAATCTATAACCATGATATAATGGTTAACAGTTATTTACAATAGCTAATTCACAGACATAACTAATATATGGAAATAAATTAAAAAGTACTAATTAAGGATAGGATAATTATTTTATAGCAATCACTTATTTATGAAATTATCATCTGTCTTAGTTTCTTTCTTTTTGCTGGAACAAAAGACCAGCACTCACCAGTTAAAGGAGGAAAGGGTTATTTCAGTTCATAGTTTGTAGAAGTTTTAGTCCATAGTCGGCTGGCTCCAATGCAAGATGGCAAAGCAGAGAAGCATCCCAGAAAAGAGACAGTCCATGGCACAGCAGGAAGGAGGCAGTGAAGTGAAGTAGCAGCAGCAAGCCTCCCTTTTCCTTTTATTCCACCCAGGCTACACACCTAGTATAGGCCTCTTGTGGTCCACACCCAGAACTCTGCTAAATCAATCAATGGACTAATTTAATTATCACACTCTTAATCCATATTCATGTACCCTAGATTCAGCCACCTCTACAAATCCCAACTACAGGTATATGAGGCTTTGGGAAGATATCTAAATACAAGTCATAATACCATAAGTACAAAATTTTAACCGTTTTTAAAATTCAGCAGCTTGTGATTACATATTACATGAAGACATTATAAATTCTAACATAAGATGCTGAGTTAATAAATTATTTCTCTGTACTGTAAAATATAGCTTCTCAAAATTAATAGTTATTTAAAACTTCCTTAAGATTTACTATCTCAAAGGAAAGATTATGAAATCTAGCATCAGTTCTATGGAAAATAAATTACTGATGCAATAATCATGAGAATTTCATTTCTGTGAAAATAAGATGTGTAAGTTTTTACAGAAAGTATTACATATTTTATTAATTACTTGTAATTATTAGCTAACATGAGTCCTTGCTTTTAGTGATAATGAAAATTAAAACCAAAGTACAAATTTGCAGGAAAAAGCTTAATTAAAAGTAAGAGAAAATAAATAAAGGGAGCAAAGCTCTGATGAAGATCAAGCCAGTCTCCTAACAAGTAAAGCAAGAGCAGACAGAGAAAATTGTCCAGCTCAAGCAGCAGGAGAGGCTCCTTCTCTGATTCAGGGAGTCAGACTGGCCACCCACAAAAGCAGAAGGCCAGCTTTCAAGGACCATTGACCATTATTTCAGTCCCGGCTTCATGCTTCTGAGGGAATCCTCCAGGCTCCAGGGATGGTTCTGTTCCAAAGAAATTATCGCCTCTGTTTGTGCTGGTCTCTGTCATGTGTGGCTCTGCTTTTCCTAGGACCCAAGTGACTATGGCTTTAGCACAATGGCTGGAGATTTTCAGGTGTTACTCCAAGGGCTAGGGACTAGTATTTGGATGTCTCTGTAAATTCTGAAGTTTACTTTAATTATTTGTATCTTGTCCTCCATTTCGAAGGGGGATGAGATAGGCTATGTGAATATAGGGTTAATCAACATTGTTCTGTCAACTTTTTTTAAAAAAAGGTTAACATATCTATATCCAAAGTTTTAAGGTAAAGGATGCAAAATGAAGATCAGGCTTTGTTTTATTTTTAGTTACCATTGGGCTTTTGTAGCCCCAAGTGAAAATCATAGTACTTAGCCTCAGAAGAAAATACTAAATCACACTTTTGATGAGTAGTAGGTTAAGGATCCAGGAGTTATCCTGTTGTCCCTACAGTAGTGTCTGACTATGTCAATGGTATTACAAATTATCTCAAAATTTGGTGGCTTAAAGTAATAAACATTTATTGTTTTTAGTGTCAGGGCCCGGGGTTGCAGGCAAGTGTGACCAGGAAGCAGGTACCTGAGGCTTAATGGCACCAGACGACCTGATTTCAAGATGGCGCACTCACAGGACTCTTGGCAGGAGGCCCCAGTTCCGGTCTACATGGGTCTCTCTGGAGCACTGCTCATGACTTGGCAGCTGGCTTCCCCCAGAGAAAATGACCCAAGTTGATACATCATGGCCTAGTTGTCACATAGGCACTTTGAGAAAGCAGAGAGGCACTATGTGGGGTGTGAATACCAAGACGCAGAGCATGGAGAGTCACCCCGGAGCTGCCACGCACACCTAGTGACTGTGAGTTCCTCATTGCTCTGATTTAAAATGTAAATTATAGCTGGGCTTGGTTGTGCGTGTCAGTAATTCCAGAGCTCTGGGTGGCTGAAGTGAGGCAGAAAGATCACAAATGCAAGCCCAGCTTGGGTGACTTAGGCTTTAGTGCGAGCCACTCAAAATAAAAAAGGATTCAAGGCTGGGGATTTAGCTCAGCTGCATAAGTGCCCACCTGGCAAGCACAAGGTCATGAGTTTGATCCCTGCTACCAAAAAGGAAAAAAAAAAAGAAAAAAGAAAAAAAAACATATAAAAAAGGATTCAATCCACAGAACCACAAAAAATAGCAAATTTTCTTCTCATTTTATTTTTACAGTTTATACAAACTGACTTCATGATCGTTTTATTGAGACATAACACACTCTAAAAAAGTTGGTTTGGGGTGTGTGTATATGTGTGTGTTGGCCAGCGGTCCCCGTTGTGCCCACACTCAGGGCTGGTATCTAAAAAATGCCTACACACTGCGTTAAAGTGCTCTGCCAGCACGGGAAAGTCACCTGTCCAACAGCTACCTTGTCCCCTTCAGGATTTCTTCTGTCAGCGTGAGGCGCCGTGTCTACACAGCTCCTTTCATCCCCGATTCTCATCCACACATATAGATCCAGTCAGTTATCAAGACCTACTGATTTTACCCCAACTCACCTCTAGGTGTCCTCCAACACCGCGTTGGTTCGGATCTCCACTGCCCCTTCCTGATTCTTGGGATTACCTTCCAATGGCTCTGTCTCTTATCTCATCCTCCTTTCCTCTAACTTGCCTGTTAAAGCAATTTTAAATGTCAGTTGAGTCACATGAATCTTGAGCTCCACCAATGGCTCCACACAAACGTCCTAGTTCTTTAAACAAGATTCTCAACCTACCTTCCTGGTCCAATTTCTCATGAGACCCCAACAGAGACCCTAACTGTAGCCCTATGAACTCCTCGAGGGTCTTTGGGTCATCTGGGTGGTCCCCTTACCTCTCCTTTGCACATGTTTCCATGACCCGTGCTATCGTTCCAACCCCTTGCGCACTTTCCCAGATCTCTGTCAGCTTTCAGGACACAGCTGCAGTGCCCTTTCCTTGAGGCAGACCAGACGTCCTGAGTCCGCAGTCTGAGTGAAGCGCTCCCTCTGCTGGGTTTCTCTGCAGAACCTCATGCATACCTCAGAGGATGTCAGGTCACACAGTTTGACACCCCTGAGACAAAACTGCATTAATATTATCCAACCGCACAACCCAGTAACTTAACAGCCACTAAATAAGTGTTGGCAGAGAGTAAAAAGCGGCATTGCCTTTTCCTCTCCCAAGGGCCTGGCTGGACATAAAGCACTTCTTCCTGTGACCACACTCTCAGCTTTCGTGTCCCTTGGTCCCTGGGGATGGAGAAATGATGCTGTCCCCATAGGAGCTGGCTGTGTCTGCGCCCCACGTCTCCCTTACCCCTTGTGACAGGTGATACAAGCGGGATCCATACACATTTCCCTACTGCCCCTTTGCTGCTCTATTGAGGCAGAGAAGCTAAATATTTCCAGGCTTCCTGACTGCTCAGTCTGGCCACTAAGATTGAAATAGATCCCCACGGGGAAGCCACATTTTTTGAAATAAAAGGCAAAACCTTAGAACAAGAAAGCCCTTGGCCCCTTCGATTTTGTTTTCTTCCAACCTGGAACGTGACTGTGAGATTAGTGCTACAACAGCCAGCAAGCTCGAGAAAGCAAGCAACCCCCCTCATCACTGAGGGATGAACCGTTATGATCCAGGCTATGTGCGCAGCAAGGAAAGAGCTGGCAAGTGGACAGCCAATAGCGAGTGGCAAGCAGCTGCACTTATTAGATTCCAGGAAGTCGTGCTCAGGGCAAGTCCGCGTCAACAAAAGATATGGCAGAGATAGAAAATGGTGTCAGGGAGACAGAGAAGTAAAAGTGCTTGGAAAAGTTAAGAGCAAAAATGCACAGACAAACCAGGCATTTGGAATTTGATTTTTAAAAAAGAGTATTTTTATACAATGGAGTACTACCCAGCTATAAAGAAGGATACACTAGAGGCTTTTATATGTAAATGGATGCAACTAGAGACCACACTCATAAGTGAAATAAATCAGAGTTACACATGTAAACACTGTATTGGCTCATTGGTGTAAAAAACTGAAAGTAAATAAGATCCAAAAATTTACAATAGATACAATGAAAGGGAAAGAAACTGCTCAAAGGGAAATTATATTGTTTGATCAATTCTGCCTGCCTGTATCCGGTAACCTGAGCAACTATTTTGAAGATAATACTATACAATGTAATCACCATGGTTAAATCCTATCATCTTGTTTTGAAATCCTGTACCACTACTCTTTGTTATTATTATTGTTGTTGCTGTTGATGTTGTTAATGTTGGTTGACTTTTTTTGTTTTTTTTTGTTTGCTTGATTGCCTTTTGATTTTTCTGTGCCTTTTTGCCCTTTAAAATTTAAAAAAAAAAAAGGAGTTTGAAGGATACGTCCACCACCCCAGGCACCACCCCCACGCTCTTGATGTGATTGACAGGAATAATTGACAAGATGCTGGGTCATCTTAGAGGTTCTCAGAATTCACAGGGATCTTAGTTAAATGCATGACATATAGTACACATTATGAACCCGTAATGAATGAGAAATGGGTGAAGGTCAGACCAGGAGATCCAACACATTTGTGCTCTTGCCTGGGTCGTCAGAGATCTTGTGGGTTTTTGTTGTTTTATTTTCTGCCACCCTCAGCACCACTGTTTCTAACTGTACTACACTGAGCAAGACGGAGTAGAAAGGCAGGAGTCAGGATTTTTCAGGACAATGCTCGACACTGAATCAGCCCTGAACTATCAACCTTTAATCCTGTTCTTTAAGATTTAAATAAATCCCCAGTTGTTTGAACTATCATATATCAAGGTTAGTGTGACTTGCACCCAAAAGCACTTCTAAAAGACATAGTACCCTGCGGGGTTATAAATTTCTTATTACCTGGAGTCCTTGGATTCATAGACAAATTCATGACCAAAACAGGTACAGTTTATCGAGCACAGACTACAGACCAAGCCCAAGTGTAAGGTTTGACAATTCATGGTCATTTTAATTCTCATCTAAGAGATAGATGGGCTCATTATGACAGAGTTCCTTTTAGAAATAGGATAATACAGCGTGAGCAAGATAAAGAAACTAAGGTTATCCGTGGTATCCACAGGTGCCCCTTGCCTTACCCACTGTATTGTTCTGCAAATCATGCCAGCCATTTGATCCTAATTCTGGCAAGGTAGATATTTCAAACCTATAACCTTTCTGTTAGAGAAACTGTGAATTCAACAGAGCTTGGCTGATCATGTGGCTTATGCCACCTGTCCACACACAAAGCTAGCAAAACCCAATGAAAGGTGTTACCAGGAAAGGTGCAGGAAACACGAGCAGATTTTCCCTTTGGAAAACACCAAAAGGGGCCTGTTTGGCTTTGAAATGCACAATAGCCTAGGCAGAGCCAGTAAGGGAAATGCTGATGCAAAGTGCTCTATGGTGGCGCCTCAAGAAATTTTGGAGCTGTCAGATCTCAGAACTATGAGGAGGCACTTGGACTGTAGGAGGGAGGAGGAGGCCAGGAAGTGTGAAGGAGGCAGGACGGGTCCTCCTGAAGAAGGGAAAAGTCCCACTGGTAGATGATGGCAGGAAAACTAACAGGGAGAGCGAGGAACGATGTGTAATTGAAACTCTTTCGCTTACACCATAGATACCCTCTAAAACTTCAAGAACATCTATTAATTGAAATAGGCTAGCATTAGCATTGTTTTAGAAAAAGAACAAAAAGCAAAAGCAGTTCAAGAAACGCACTCAGTACAGGGTATGATGACACACACCTGTAATCCTACCATTTTTGGAGGCTGAGGCAGGAGGATCACAGGTCCCAGAATATGCCGAGGTCCTGGGTATGCCATTGCAAGTTCCAGCAGGAAGCCCATTGCCTCAGACATTGATTCTGTATTTTTCCCAAATACAACAGCTCTCTGTGTCTATGGTTTGGAGACAGAATTAAAAACAAACAAACAAACAAACAAACAAAATCCACCTAGATTTAAAAAAAAAAGGAAACTGAGATTTTAAAATTGTGCTTACATACAGCTTTAAGACACTTACTGAAGCCTTTTTCCCTCCCAGGAAACTCATTCAAATATAAATAGATAAATATCCTCAAAAGTTTTAAAACTACGCCTGTAAATCCAGAATGTGGACTTGCTTTTTTTACTCATAAATTGTGCTCTCTCCATCCATGAAGAGTTCTGCTGGGCAGCCAGTCCCAGCCGCACACCGTGTAGACCGCTAACGCTGGAACCTGACAGCGAGGATAATCCTAGATCGCCCAGCATGAAGACAGCCCTTGGGGCCCCCAACCCCTCACAGTTCCATCACTGTGTCTCCTCGAGGGCCCCACCCGACCCTCGACTGCACCCCCACCTCTGCCTCATCAACCCTTCTCCTGTCTCCTCTGGACGTACCCTGAGAATTCCTTTTCCTCCAGGGCAGTCAGCGAACCTGCAGACTTACTCCACAAGGTTGATGGGGTAGATCTCTATTTTCAAACTCGGGGACCCTCAGACCCAGTGCAGTGACATTTATCTTGGTGACCATGACAGAACAAAAAAGGAGGCCTGGAGACAGCCGAGACTGGGAAGCTGGGCCGAAAGGTTTTTCACTTTTTCCTTTCTTTTCTTTCCCCAGCTCAAACCCCTTCACTTTTTCCCTGAGCTGACATTAGTTACAGAGGAGGGAGGGGAAGCCAGTGGCCCTTAGCAACTGTCCCCTGCGACCTGCCTGCCTGTGCAGCCACTCTGGGGAATGCGTCTCTCATCCAGCCTCGTCAGGTTTGGTGCGGTTATTCTTACATAATTTGGGCCACAAGTTTATCTCCCTAAGTTGATAGGTCATCTGTAGTTACTAAGTGACATCGCTGGACTTTTAAAACTCTGTGTGAGCTGTGTGTGTGTGTGTGTGTGTGTGTGTGTGTGTGTGTGTGTGTTTGGTTTTTAAATAAAATCCAGTTCTTGCACACAACTCCTTTTCCTGCTTTCTTGATCTGTTGATAAAGGGTAAATAGCTCAGATTTGGGTATCCCTAACCGACAGGGCCACCCCACCACCACCCCACTCCCCACACACCCACACACACACACACCCCACTCCCCATCCTGAGTGATTCTGACCCCGCATTAAGAGGGTGGAGCTGCCCTTCTGGGCAGTTCCGATTCTGCAAATCAGGGCGGACTATTAGGGTTGCACAGTGACCTGCTTGACTTTGGGGGAGGATCCTGGCTTCTCTCCCCTTTTTTTCTTTCCTTTCTTCATCTCTTGCCAAAAGTACCAAAGAGAGATCTTAAAGGCATGGAGCATATGATTATGGGTGACTCAGTGTCTGTCCACATGACCCCAAAACATCACCTTCTGGTTATATTTTATAAACTCAGGGCTGCTTTAAGATAAAAGATTTTTAAAAGTTGATTAAAAAAAAAAACTAGTTGATTTTTCTCCAAAGATAAATTAGAGAGTAAAAGACAAGGCCTCAAAGCTCTTCTGTCTTTCTCCCTTCTGACTCTTTGGTTATGACTATAATATTAACTTTTAAAAATGGTACTTAAAATAGCTTTAAATATTTTTTTAAATACTGTCATAACTTGCATAAAAAAGAGGGTTAATTGATAATCCTTAAAAAAGTCTGACTAGCATATTTATAGTTACAAGCCTACAACTAAGAAAAAGATTACTATAATTTAACATCACTCATACATGTAAGAGGGTACTTTAATATGGTTGTTTTGCGTGTCTTGTATGTCATCTTGTCTGTCTGTTAATCTGTTTTTATAATTGGTTAAAGTACCTGAAGCTCCTTCATTTGAAACACAAGTTATTTTGAGCTCAAAAATTTGTTTTTCTTTTTCAACCTTTATAAACTTCTGGCTTGTTCAGGGCTTTCCAAACCAAAAAAATCAATTTATAGGAATAGCTATACTGAAAACATTGCAAGATGAGAGTTAATAAGCTCAAGGCTAATAAGGGATTTCCAAATAAAAGACTTAAAGTAACATAAAGGGTATATATGATTTAGGTTAATACATATACTTCTATATTTTAACATTCAGATATATGTTATTCCCCCAAAATTCTGTTAAAGTTAGCTTACAGATAAGTAGACACTCACAATTGCCCAAATATTTTTCTTACATGGTTTAATAGTAAGTTAATAAGAGTAAAGATGTCTTTAAACTCAGTGACAGGCTTCATCCAGGTTGTTAGTTAATCAAGATAATATTTATCGCCGGGGATTTAGCTCAGTGGCTTAAGCACCTACCTGGCAAACTCGAGGTCGTGAGTTTGATCCCCGGTACCAAAATAAAAAAAAAAAAAACTGAAGATAATATTCATCAAAAAAATGGTTTTGTACATGTAATGTACATTGTTTTCTGTGCAAAATAACTTCCAAGATTGTTTCTTTTGGTTAAAAATAAAAATAATAAAATGTTAACTATGCTGGTTTGGTTCTTATAAATCATCTAAAATAATGGTTAAGATGAATGAATAAATAAATATAAGATTAATGCTAAAAATATTCATAAAAATATCTGTAATTCATCAGTTACTAAATGTAAATTCAAGTATTCTTGGCTTCTTAAGTCTTATAAGAGGTAATAGATTTTGTTTATTAAATGTTTTCATAAATTATTAATATACATAAAGTTAAAGATTATTTTCTTGAGTTGACTAAGAGTTAAGTTGCTAGTACTAAAATAATATATTTTTTTAAAAAGGTTCCCCTTAATGGCTGCTCTTGGGCCTAAAAAACTATTTGAAAAAACTGTCGAAAAAAGCACTTCAGTTTTCTCCACTGATGGTTGGCTTTTCCAGTTTTCCCTCACCTCAAAAAACATTATTTAAAAATATATATATATATATATATATATATATATATACACACACTTAAGTTCACTATATTTAAAAGGTCAGGTTTTCCATGTCTAAAGCAATGTTTTCTTGAGATACTAAAATGTTCTTGGTTCAACTTCTAAAAACTAGATTTAAAAACAAAGATTTTTATATTTTATTGAGGTAATTTCTAATGTTTTCCACTGTTAGGCTTTTAGTAACTTAACTGGAGTTTTATAAGTTAAAGATTATTTAAATGTTGACAAAATATTTTCAAAGCATGTTATGACTGGTTAAGTGAATAACTATTTCCTTAGTTTATAATATATATCCTCTACTGGCAGATTATTAGATAAAGCTTCAAAATTTCATAAAATAGCTACAAAGTACAGCAACAATTTTCAAGCTTGCTACCAGGTCTAATGTCATTCCAATGGCCCATAAATGAGACTCTTTAACAAAAGAACCATGAAAAAACATTTTCCCTAACCACAGTCTAAACTTAGATATAAGAACATAGAAAAACCAGGGGTGATGGCACACTCCTGTAATCCCAGCCCTTGGGAGGCTGAGGCAGGAGAATCGTTTGCAAGTTCAAGACCAGCCTGAGCTACAAAGTGATCCCAAAGTCAGTCTGAACTGCATAGCAAGACCCTGTCTTAAAAAGATAAAACAAACAAACAAAAACATAAAGATTCTGATCTACCTGACTCCTAAAACTCCCGTGATAAAAGCTATCCATCAACTGGGAATAAAGCTCAGAGGCACAAGTGTCTTCCTGGCAAGTGCAAGGTCTTGATCAGGCTCAATTCCCGGTAAAAAGATAACCATCAATTCTTACATAAATATTTTCAGGTTTGAGATAAACATATCGAACTGACACCTGCTCTGGGGCAACTCAGTCAACTAGCTCATCTTTGTTGAAAACAAACAAACAAACAAAAGCCATACTTACAATAAAAAGAGCCAAGCCACTCAAAATATGAGATAGATTCTTACCCAAGGCTATAGTAACCCTGTTGTGTTAAGAGATACTAACTCCTTTGCTCCTAACTACCCCTTCATCTCTTTCTTGCTCCCCATCTATCCCATCATGGTGAAGAAAGTTCTATTGAAGATAACAAGAGACATTATGGTAACCATTCTTGATAACCTTGTATTTGGATTTTAAGTCATGTACTATGTCCATCCTTTTGCTTTGACTGACCCCATTTTGTTTTCTTTCACTTGGTTTTATTCTCTCCAAAAAAAAAAAAAGTCCAATACGGAATGCTCAATGAAACCTCAAAAGGATAAAAGAACATTTTCACTCTTGCAAAGGTGACCCCAGCTAGTGACCTCCCATTAATGCATAACTTCAGATAACTGAAAAGTGAGCAGAGCCCAGGAACTATGCCCTCCAGGTGCAGGCAAGAGGGCCAGACACACAGCCTGGCAGACAAATGAGAAAGGATTCCAGGAGAAACCGCCCCAGACCACAAAAATTGAAAATTTAGACACAGTCATCTACATTAAGCATTTTTTTAAAAAAGAAAAACAATATAATACCTGTATTATGAAAATGTATGCATTTAAAGGAAGGGAAAGAAACAAACAGAAGATTAAGGAAAAAAAAACCCAGTAAGAAAGTATAATTCAACAATGACAAGGAAATTCTTTGTAGTGGCTTCTTTTTTTTTTAAATTTTAAAAGGGAGTAAAATTAAACACAACAAAACAGAACAGAACGGAACATAAGGAAGCATAAATTTCAAAGCTAGACAACCAGAGATCTTCACTATCTGTCATATTGCCTCTTGTTTTCTTTCAAATGGTTGTCCTTATCTTTGCATATGGGGAGCTCATACTAAATAACATAGCCAATCTTTTCATAAAATGTGTAGTTCACTGGCTCCCACTTGCTAAGCGGGCGAGGAGCAGGAGGGGGGACACGGGACAGGGGACAGGACAATGTGAGATGTCTGATTCTCAGCCCACACGCTGGCAGGATCAGTCGCCCCCCAAAGAGGGGAGGAGTTCCTTGTTCTCCCAGCACCCTGAGTCAACCACATGGTGCAGATCCTGACGTGCCAGGGTCTCTCTCCTTCTGGCCACCAAAAGTCTGCCACACTCACAGCCGCCCCCCATAGAGGGAAGGAGCTCCTTGTTCTCCCAGCACCCTGAGTCAACCACACGGTGCAGGTCCCGATGTGCCAGGGTCTCTCTCCTTCAGGCCTCCGAAAGTCAGCCACACTCTCAGCCATCCCCCAGAGAGGGGAGGAGCTCCTTG
>PVJX010048009.1:0-11640 GCA_004027295.1 Dolichotis patagonum
CCGGCGCTGGCGCGCGCTCTTCTCCCACCCACTCGGGCCTGTCGCGCCCGCGGTGCTTGCAGCCATGGTGGCCTGGCGCCCGGCCCTCCTCATCTGCGTCGCGTTCTCCTTGGCCACCCTGGTGCACAGAGGTAAGCGGGTGGGGGGTCGATGGGACCTCGCCCCGCCGGCCGGGGTCTCTCCGCGCATGAGCGCCCCGGCGCCGCCTGGGGAGCCTGAGGCGGAGGGGGCGGGGCAGGGCGAGGCGGGGGCCCGGGTCGCAGCCCTGAGGCCGCGGTGTGGACGCCTGGACATGGCGGGCCAGCCCCGCGCAGGTGTCCCTGTCGGGGACCACAGCTCGCCCCGAGACTCTGCCTGAGGGAGGGCCTCGCAGGGGGCGGCGGCGCGCAGGCCTCAGCCCGCCGGCTCCCAGGGGCTCCGGCGTCTCCGCACCCTGTCCTGGGTGCCTGTTTCGCTGAGGAAAAGGGCAGGGACGCGCACGGACGGGGGCAGCAGGTCCGTCGGGTCTGCAGCAGCGGCGAGGGCGACCCCGGGCCCTCCGCATGTCGCATCAGCGTCGGCGTCCGCGCTACCTGGGCGCCCAGGAATGCGGCATCCCAGGCCCCGGCCCGGCCCGGCCCGGCCCGGCCCGGAGAGCCGGTGGCCGCGGCTCCCAGAGCGCCCGATCGCAGGCGCGTTCAGAGCGGGAGACTCGAGAAGCGTCTCCGCACCGTAAATGAGGCGGTCCGCAGTTAAAAATAGGGTCTCATACAGGCCGCGGCAGAATCTCCTTACACTTATTTATATCTCGTCTCTACCTCCCAGTCGACATTGTTCAAAGAAGCCAGGCTCTGGGACAGGACTGTGACACGCATGTAACCCTAACTGAGGCTATCTCTGTGGGCCTGACCTTCTGGTGATGGAGGAAGCAAGCACAGATACGAGATCTGTGGAGTACGTTATCATCAGCACCGGGAAGGAAAATAAAGCAAGTTACAACCATGAAGAATTGTTGAATTTTTCTCTTTCAGGTTTCCCATGGGGAATAACATCTGTGTTCTGTTTAATAACCTGCATTGGAAGAGAAAAGTGTACAGTGGTCTGCCCTTTATCTAAAACCTACAGGGGACACCTTAAACCACAGTACTTGTGTTGTGCAGCGCTGGGGCTGGAATCCGGGGCCTTGCATGTGTGCCAGCCAGGCAACAAGCGCGCTGCCACCAAGCTGATACCCCAGAAAGCACCAGGGCTGTCAAGCCGTAGTTCTGCCGTGTTTTCATCAGACGCACTGTATCCTTGCCCCGTCGTGCTTGAACCTGTCCTTCTCACCCCTACCAAGTGCCTAACAGGAGTGTAGTGTACACGGGGTGAATACACTGGGCAAAAAAGGGTGTTCACATTTGGGGTGGCCTGGGGTGGGATGACATGTGGATTTTATGCTCCACAAAATGGTGCACAGTATAAAACGTGAGTTCTTTCTGAGCAGGGATATGTGGAACTGTGGAGAACAAAACCTCAGAGCAGGGCCAAGTGGTGCATCCTGGCACTTGGGAGGCTGAGGCAGGAGGATTGCTAGGAGTTTGAAGCCAGCCTTGAGGTCAGTGTGTGACTTGAGATCAAGGCCAGCCTGAACTTCATAGTAAGACCGTGTCTCAAAAAACCAAACCAAAGTGAAAAAAAAAAACAAACCCCAAAATCCTCCAGAAAATATAACCACCCATGGGGGTGAGCAACTATTGGGATCATTTCACTGCATCTAATGACAGGAATTTTGAAAGTGGAATATAAATGGTCAAGTCTCATATGTTTGTTCTTTCTTTCCTGTGCTGGGCATTGAGCCAGGAACCTTCACATTGAGTTAAATACCTGGCCTTTTAAGTGTTTTTTTTTAAACACTTTTACTGTTTTGCTAAGTTACACAGGCTGGGCTCAAACTTGCAATCCTCTTGCTGCTGCAGCCTCCCAAAGTGATTGAGCTTCAGGCATGTACCATCACGCCTGGGGAACTTTCATGTTTGAATTAGGATATGCTAGAGGAGACTGAGCCCCATAGCCACCTTTTTACAGCTGAGGAAATAGGCACAGAGAGATGAACTAAGGGGCCTCGCTCTCAGATTGATTGGTACAGTGGGTGTGTGACGCCAGGCCTCTGTGACTCCACAGTCCTTGAAGGTGCCCTGCAGCTGCTGTTCGGCAGCTTCAGGCGGATGAACTCTAGGCCCTTGCGCCAGTCCCTAGAGTGCCTAGCAGTGCATAGAGCTGTCTCTGGGGACCTGGGATGTATCCGTCTGCAGCAGGTTTACTAGCTGCCACCCCCAAGTGCTTGAGGCGTGCTGCAGAAGTTGTGTATCTTGTAATCGCCTCCATAGCTTTCCGGGCCTGAAGTGACTCGTGACATTCTTTCCAGATGTGAGGACGCTAGCCACATACCCTGAAATAACCAGATCCTGCATTCAAAACAGTGATCTTTATTTAAAGTAAGTGCTCTGAACTGGACAGACAAGGTAGCGTACGCTTGTGATTCCAGCACTCACTGAAGCAGGGGGACCCATGAGTTCAAGGCCAACCTGAGCTATGTAGCAATACTGTCTCAAAACTGAAAACCCAAACGGAGCAACAGCAAAAAGCTGGGTGCGGTGGCACACACCTGTAATCTCAGCACTCAGGAGGCTGAAGCAGGAGGATTGCCCTGCGTTTGAGACCACCCTGGGCTACATAATAAGTTCAAGGCCAGCCAAAAATGTCACAACAAAGCAAATGAAACCAAAAACCCAAAAGAAAACCAAAACCATTGAACCAGATACAGTTTTGGTTTCAAGATAGGAACTCAGATTTCTGAATCTTTTTTCCACAATAAGATGGCAAATAGGGTTTTTGCATCAGCAGTTTCCCCCAGGGACTGGGTAGTATTGGGGAGGGTCAACAGCTGATCCTGGTCTACACCTGGGCCACTGTGCGTTTGGTCCTGGTCCCCTGAATGAGGCGCAAGGCTTGCAGAAGAGAGGTGGGTGTGATGATGGGCAAGTTGAGATGCACGGTGGGCTCCGGGAGGTCACCTTCATTCTGACAGAGCGTCTTCCAAGGCCAGGTGTGCCACCTGTATGTGCCTACACAAGTGAGAAACTGTCCTTTGTTTTCTGAGACAGGGTCTTGCTGTGTAGCCCAGGCTACCCTTGAACTCATGGCGTTTTTCTGCTTCATCCTCCCGAGTGCTGAGATGGCAGGCATGCACCACCATGCCTGGCTCTGTTCTGTTTTTTTTATTTTGTTTTTAATCTTCATTAGTACACATTTGCAGTATGTACTGATCCCATTCCTCGTGAGAAAGCGGAACACAGAGAATGCATGTAAGCTGTTCTTGGAGCAGCAGGGACAGGGAATCTCATGGGTACAGGTGGGTGTTATTTGCCACTCGGTTTCTTAAGTGCCTCCTACCTACCAGGTCCCAGCACCTCCAAAGTGATTCCCCCTCATGCCAACTGCAAAGCTGGTACCATGAGCCTTACTCCCTCCTGATGTGCCTGGTGACCCTCTGTGTGCAGCGTTGAACACGAACAGTTACTGGGCATTGTGGCACACACCTGTCATCCAAGCACTTAGGAGGCTGAGGCAGGAGGATTGCCACAAGTTCAATGCCTGTCTGGACTACATAGTGAGACCCTGTCTTAAAAAACCCAAGAAAAGTAAAAACTTGAGGGCCAGAGAGGTTGCATGACCTCCCTGACCCTTTTAGTCTGTGGGAGACTGGATTGGAACTAAGTTTATCTGAGTGGCCAAATCAAGACTGATGAATACAGGTCCCTTTAGGGTCCTCGTGGGTCAAAGAAAGGTGGCAAGTGGCTGCAGATCAGTGGGATGAACCTGTTGGCCAACAGCCTGGGGCCACTGTGCCTCCAGTAGGTAACCCACTCAGTGTCTGGGCTCTGGTTTCCTCTTGTGCACCGTGGGGTCGCACTATGGCGTGACACCTCCTGGGGCTGCCACTAGCATTAGACAAGTAGGAAGCTAAGCACTCAACCCAGTGCCTAGCTCCTTGGCTGTCACACATTAGGGATCTTTGCTCATCTTCCCTGAGGTGCACTGGCCAAGCCCCCTGTTGAGATGCACGCGGCAAAGTGTAGAAGTGTAATTTACATGAGACACTATCGCTGTCCAGAGAAAGTGGGGGCTGAGGATCAGCTGCAGGGTAGGCAAGGGCTCTACAGGGTAGTGGAGGTGATGCCCTGGGACTAGATAGAACTGTGTCACACAGCCTTGTGGCTGTGCCAAAAGCCACCAGATTGTACACATGAAGGACAAGCTTATGGTATATGACTTATAGCTCCATTCATCTGTTTGTTTATTGGTTTTTTGAGACAGTGCAGTTCACTGTGCAGTTCAGGCTCGCCTTGAGCTCACTTTGTAGCCCAGGCTGGTCTTGAACTCACAATAATCCTGCCTCAGCCTCCCAAGTGCTGGGATGATACGGGTGTACCACCACACTCTACATGTTTATTGGTTTTTATTTTTATTTTTTTTTGGTCCGGGGATCGAACTCATGACCATGTGCTTGCAAGACAGGCGCTTATGCCATTGAGCTACATTCCTGGCCCTGTTTATTGGTTTTTTGAGACAGGATCTTGCTATGTAGTTCAGACTGGCCTTGAACTCACTCGATAGCTGAGACTGGCTTTGAACTGGCAAAGATCCTCCTGCCTCAGCCTTCTGAGTGCTGGGATGACAGGTGCATGGCACTATGCCTGACTGTGTCTCCATTTAAAACAATTCACTGTGTACAGTGAACAGAACAAGTTGGAGAAGTGGCAGCATGTGACCCGAGTGGGCTTGGTCATCAGGGCCCCTGGCAGATTCAGAAAGGATCTGGAGTAGAGCAGGCCCTGGCTGAGATCCAGACAGGAACCTTGGCAGTGACTTAGGTGTCAGGTCTGATGCTAGTTCCCAGGGGCAGCTGCAGGGTGGCACTGAGCTGCTTATCTACCTGGGTATCTCTGGAGTGGCCCATGGGACGCTGGCACTGTGGGCATGCGGAGAAGTTCCCTTTGCTAGGTGGCCGTAGAGTCACCATTCTGTGTACCAGTTACCCAGTGGTAACAGGGCCTGGGGGTGCTGCCTTTCATTTTCATTTTTTGCTTTCTTTTGCAGTGCTGAGGATTGAACCCAGGTCCTTCACATTAAGCTATAGGCCCTGCCTTTTTAACCTTTTTTTTAAAGACAGGGATTCACTAAGTCACTTGAACTTGCTATCTTTCTGCCTCAGCCTCCTGTGTGCTGGGATGTAGGCAAGTGATCCAGATGGAAGCACATGGGATCTGTGGCTGGGCTTCTGCTGTACCCTGACCCCTGGGGTCTTATGGGCAGGTGACCTGTTAGGAGGAGGTGGGTGTGGCCATTATCCCACTCTGCACTAGGTGTTGCTCAGTGGCATAGCACTGCCTGACACGCATAACCCCCTGGGTGTGGTCTCCTGAGCTGAAGCAAAAAGAGAACAAAGGAAAGAAGTGCATTGCATAATTTGTGGGCAAAACTGGCTGTGGTGGCACAGGCCTGTACTCCCAGCACTCAGTGGGCCGAGGCAGGAGGATTGCTGCAAGTCCAAGGCCAGCCTGGTCCACATAGCAAGACACTGTCTCAAAAACAAGAAAAAGCCCCAAGAATTTGTGGGCAGAAGATGAGGGGAGCTCTTCTGGGGCCTGGGGTGTTGGCAGCGTTCTGGCCTCTACTTAGGTAGATCCTAGTAGCCCCTCTTAGTCTCGGCCCCCGTGCCCCGTCACAGTGCTGGGCAGACTCCAGGCCTCTGGCATGGCAAGTGGGTGCTCTGCAGTAGCTGTGTGCTTTTGTTTCAGATTTTTTCAAGTTTTGTTTTTGTTTGCTCATGTTTGCGGTGCACAATGATTCCTTTTCTTGTGGGGAGTCAGCCCAGGTACATAATGCAGTTCCACTCTTTTTCCATCCTCTCCCGCCCTTCACTCATCTCTCGGTCCCCTTCCCTTCTGCAAAAGATTCATGTCCCTGTTTCCTGTGATCTCTCTCTTACCGCTCTTTAATTTATTTATACTCCGGGTTTGTCAGATAAGAGCAGCGGGGATGCGATGTTTCAGCGGTGTCTCATTCATCTCAGCTAACATCAAGGTCTCCATGCACAGACAGCTGTGTTCTTTATAACTCCCTCTGTGTTCTGTGTTTCCGGTGAGTCACCCAAGTCTTTTGGCGCTGTCGCTTTGCCTCAGTGTAGATGGGCTGGAGGTGGGGAGACCCCATGTGAGGCTTTGTGACCCAAGAGTCAGGACTGGGCCCCTGCGTGGCTCTAGCTGGTGCTGGTTAGTTACTCGCTGTGTAGATCCCTACACGTGGCTCCTTTGTCCCTTACTAGTTTGCATCTCAGGCGGTCGTCTTGTCAGGTTTAATACATTTGATGTTTTATGAGAAGCGGTGAAAATGAATAAACAGCAAAGCGAGCCAAAGGCTTGCCCAGGAAGTTCATTAATGAAGAAATCAAATTGGACAATAAACATATGAAGAGATAATCAACATCATTAGGGATTGGAGACATGCAAATCATACCCTCTCTAGTAGGCTCAGAATCACAATGAAATCTGACAATCCAAATATTTACATGGTTACAAGAGTAATGTGTGTTCTTGGTAGTTGTCTTAGTTACTTTTCTCATTGTTGAGACAAAATACCTGATGCCCAAAGTTAAGGCAGGGAAGATTTATTTTGGCGCGAAGTCTACAGAGGCTTCAGTCCATGGTCGGCTGGCTCCAGGGCAGGATGGCATGGTGAGGGGCATCACAGAGGAGAAACGGTCCATGGTGCGGCAGGCAGATGCCAGGAAGGCAGCAAAGCAGCAAAGTACCGAGGCAGCAAGCAGCAAGTGACAAGGGACCAGCAGTAGCCCTCCTTCTGTCCCTTATATCCTGTTCAGGCTACTCACCCGTAGGGCAGGGAGCAGTCACACTGGGGGGCCAGAGTCACATCATCCTAGTTGCAGCCACCTCCAAGAAGCCACACCTGTGACTGCATGAGGCTCTGGGGAGACATCTAGACAAAAACCGTTAACAGTAGTAAACTTGGAAAATGTAGGAAAGTGTAAATAATGTGGTTTTGCCTCTTTTTAACTTGCTTTGATTGTTGTTGTTTTTGGTTTTGGTTGTTTTGAGACAGGGTCTTATTATGTAGGTTGGGCTGACCTTGAACTTCCTATGTAGCCCAGGCTGGTCTCAGACTCTACCCAATCCTCCTGACTCAGCCTCCTGAGTGCTGGGATGACAGGCATGCACTATCATGCCCAGTCCCCACTTTGGTTTTTGAGACAAGGTCTCACTTGCAGTCCAGGCTGGCCTCAAACTCATAGTAATCTGCCTGCATCAACCTCCCATGTTCTGGGATTACAAACATGTGCCACCACACACAGCTTTAATTTCTAATACAATAAATGTCAGTAGTTATAACTTACGTAGCAAAAGCTCTTTATAGTACTCAGTAATTTTTGTATAAGTAAAGAGTCCTAAGGCCAAAAGTTTAAAAATTGACATTCTAGGGTTTACCAATGGGGGGGGTTGTACTTTTGTATTACTGTATTTTTTTCACATCCAAAGGACACATGACTCGAATTTATTCTTCTTTATGGCAGAGTAGTACTCCATTGTATATAAACGCAGCGCCACACTTTCTTTATCCACTCATCTGTTGATGGAACATACGGACTCCTTCCAAGATTTAGCTATTATGAATTGTGCTGCTATAACCATGAGTGTGCATGTATCCCTAAAAATAGGTCTTTATCTCCTTTAGAGAAGATACTTAGAAGAGGGGACTAGCTGGGTCAAATGGAATTTGTAGTTTGAATTTTTGCAGGAATGTCCACATTGATCTCCATGGTAGTTGCACCAGTTTACACTTCCACAACAATGGAGAAGAATTCCTTTTCCCTGCAGCCCCACTAGCATTTGTTATTTGATCTTTTGATGACAGCCATTCTTCCTGGAGTGAGATGCAATCTCAGAGTGGTGTTTTAATTTGCATTTCTTAAATGGCCCCTAATGCTGAACATTTTTTCATGTATTTATTGAATGTTTTAACTTTTTTTTTGTCTTTTTCAGACAAATTTCACTCTGCAGTTCAAGCTGGCCTTAAGCCCACTATGTAGCCCATGACCCTCCTGCCTCAGCCTCCTGTGCTGGGATTACAGGCTTGTGCCGCCACACTGGGCTGGCCATTTGTACTTTATCTGAGTCGTGTCTATTCATTTCACTTAACGATTTCTTGATTGGGTCTTTTATTTTGGAGGTCTAATTGTTTTGAGGTCTTTATATATTCTCAGTGTTAGTCCTTTGAGGTGTAGCTGGCAAGCACTTTTCCAGTTCTGTAGGCTGTCTGCTCACTCTGTTGGGTGTTTCCTTCACTGTGAAGAAGCTTCGTAATTTTATTTGGTCCCATTTGTTGATTCTTGGTCTTATTTCTCATGCCACTGGGATGTGTTCATAAAGTCCTGGCCTACATCTGTGTCAAGAGTTGGACCTGTCTTATCTCCCGGCAGATTAAGAGTTTCTGTTTTAACATTTAGACCTTATCTGATCCATTGTAGTTTTATATGATTATGGTTTCATTTGCATCTCTTTGGTTACCATGTATAGGGTCCAATTGTATTTTGTTTTTTGACAGAGTTTCATTGTGTAGTTTAAGCTGGCCTAGAACTCACTGTAGCCCAGGCTGACTTCAGACTTGCAGTGATCCAGCCTCCCAAGTGGTGAGATAATAGAGGTGTAGCACCATACTTGATTATGTCTCCTCCTACACCTCCTCCTTTTTCTTCTTCTTACTTATTTTGTCTTTTTGATTTCTTTTTTTGTTTTGTTTTTGTCTTTTTGAGACAGGGTTTCACTTTCAGTTTAGGCTGTCCTTGAACTCACTTTGTAGCCAGAGCTGGCCTGAAACTCATGAAATATTCCTGCTTCAGCCTCACCAGTGCTGGGATTATAGGCACGTGCCACTGTGCCTGGCTTTTTTGTCTTTTTGAGGCAGGGTTTCCCTATGCAGTTCAAGCTGGCCTTGAACTCACTTTGTAGCCTGGGCTGGACTTGAACTCACAGGGATCCTCTTGCTTCAGGCTTTTGAGTGCTGAGATTACAGATATGTGCCACCATTGCTGACATCTTTTTAGTTTTTTTTTGAGACAGTCTTTCTATGTAATTCCAACTGGCCTTGAACTCACTATGTAGCCCAGGCTGGCCTTGAACTTGCAGCAACCCTCTTGCCTCAACCTCCTGAGTGCTGGGATTATAAGCACGTGATTGATTTCTTTTATGAGTTGCCTACTTAAGTCTTTTTTAAAATATCCATTTTATTCAAGTATAAAAAAAAAGAAAAGAAGAAAAAAACTACAAAATTTCAAAGCCCATAAATCAGGGGGGCAACAATGGTACATATATTGTGCATTATCCCCAAATCATTTACCCGGGGCACAAGATATCTGCCTTCACTTGTCTGAACAATACCGGTATAAATCTCTCTTCAGTGAACTCAGAGAAATTAGTAGTATATACATGTTTTTTTCTTCTTCTCATGCACAATACAATGTTTACATGTGTGTGTCTTATTTATTTCACTAATGAGTATGTTCTCAAGGTGCATCCATTTACCTATAAAAGTCTCCACTTTATCCTTCTTTATGACTGAGTAGTATTCCATTGTATAAAAATACCATCTCTTTTGTATCTATTCCTTAGTTGATGGACCTTTAGGTTGTTTCCAAGATCTGGCTATTATAAACTGTGCTGATGTATATCGCTGTGGTATAATGTTTTTAATTGTTTTTGCGAAGATACTCAGAATGGGAATAGCTGGGTTGAATGGGACCTCTAGTCCTGGTTTTTTGAGGCATCTCCAAACTGATTTCCACAGTGGTTGCACCAGTCTGCATTCCCAACAGTGGAGAAGGTTTTCTTTTTCCCCCACAGCTCTTCCAGCATTTCTTACTGGTTGATTGCTTGTTAACAGCTTTTCTTTCTGGGGTGAGGGGTGAATCTCAGTGTTGTTTTAATTTGCATCTCTTGAATGACCAGAGATGTTGAACATTTTTTTCTCTTATTTATTTGCTGTTTGTATTTCTTCATCTGAGAAGTGTGTATTCATCTCAGATGCCTATTTTTGGATTGATCTGGGAGGACTGATTTTTTTTGAGCTCTTTATGTGTTCTCCATAGTAATCCTTTGTCTGAGGAACAGCAAGCATTTCTCCCATGCTGTAGGTCATCTCTTCACTCTGTTGGAGGTTTCTCTTGCTGTGCAAAAGCTTTTAAATAGGGTGAGATCCCAGGTGTTGATTCTTGGTGATAGTTCCTGTGCAGTCAAGGTTTTGTTCATTAAAGTCTTAGCCTACACCAATGTCTTCAAGAGTTTTTCTTACTCTATCTTCCAGCAGATTTAATGTTTTTGTTTTTATATTAAGATCTTTGATCCATTCAGATTATAGCTTAGTACATGGTGAAAGATATGGGTCCAGTTTTAATCTTCAGTGTGTGCAGGGCCAGTTTTTCCAGGATCGTTTATTAAAGAGCTGTCTTACTTCCACTGCATGTGTTTGGCACCTTTGTCAAAGATGAGGTGGCTTAATGTGTCTGCAGTTGTTTCTGCATTTTCTAATCTGTTCCATTGATCTTTGGTCCTGTTTTTTTTCCAGTACCACAGTGTTGTTTTTTTTTTTATCACAGTAGCTTTATAATACAATTTCAAGTCAGGGATTGTGAATGCCCCCTGTCTTGTCTTTATTGCTCAGGATTTCCTTTGCTATGCTAGGTCACTTTTGGTTCCAGAAGAGTTTAGGATCGTTTTCCCTAATTCTGTTAGATATGCTGTTGGAATTTTGATTGGGATTGCACTGAATCTGTATAACAGATTTAGAAGTTTGGCCATTTTCACTGTATTGGTTCTTGCTACTCAAGAGCATGGGATATCTCTCCATTTTGTAATAACCTCCTCAGTCTCCTTTTTCAGAGTATTGTAGTTTTCAGTGTAGAGGTTTTTTTTTTTACATCCTTTGTTAGATTGATTCCTAGGTATTTCATTTTTTTGGATGCTATTGTAAAAGATATTATTTCCCTGATTTTTCTTTCAGTGAATTTGTTATTTGTGATTTTTGAGTGTTGCTTTTATAACCAGCTATGTTACTGAATTTGCTTATTAAATCTAGAAGTCTTTTGGTGGAGTTCTTGGAGTCTTTGGAGTGTCATGTCATCTGCAAATAATGATAGTTTAACTTCTTCCTTTCCTATCTTTATTCCTTTTATTTCTTTCTCTTGTCTAATTGCTCCAGCTAAAGTTCCAGGTCTAAGTTGAATGAGACGGTTGGACATCCTTTGTCTTGTTCCTGATTTTAGAGTAAAAGCTTTCAGTTTTTTTCCAGGACTATTTTGAATAAGAGTGGAGACAGTGGACATCCTTGTCTTGTTCCTGATTTTAGACAGAAAGCTTTCAGTTTTTGTCTATTTAGTATGATTTGGCTGTTGGTTTGTCATAAATGGTTTTTATCAGATTGAGATAAAGACTATTCCTAGTTTCTGTAGGGTTTTTACAATGAATGGGTGCTGGACTTGGTCAAAAGCTTTTTCTGCATGTATTGAGATGATCATATGATTTTTGTCCTTGGCTCTGTTTAAATGGT
>PVJX010048010.1:0-11644 GCA_004027295.1 Dolichotis patagonum
ATGCCCCAGCTTTCACTGGTCTCACCTGTGGTCTTGCACAATAATACATGGTTGTGTCCTCAGAAGTCACAGTGTTCAGCTAAAGGGAGAACTTGTTGGCTGTGTCAGCTGTGATGGAGATGTGGCCCTGGAAGCTGCATTACAGTTTGTTCTCCCTGTGAAATAACCCATCTATTGTAGAGCTTATCCAGGAGGGTGGCAGATCCAACTCCACTGTTAACTAGTAGTGACAGAGCCCCCGGTGTGAGTGCAGGTGAGGGACAGTGTCTCCTCAGGCTTCACCAGGCTGGGTTCTGATTCTCGAAGTGTCAGATCAGACAGCACACCTGAGGACAAGGTGAGGCATGGTGAGTTATTCCTTTCCCATATTCTGACCCCCACAGAAAACTAGATACCCCCGAAACCCAGGGTAGCTGCCACTAGACAAAGAAGGGTCCTCTGCATCTCCATGTTGCCTGCAGGATGGAGAACTCCATTCTCAAACTGCTGGTGACTGAGATTTCTTCTGCCAGCACCTAGGGTGATTTGAATGTGTGACTTGGGAGCTGTATAAGAGGCAGAGCCAGGACAACACTGCATCCCCACACCTGGCACTGAGTGGTGAGAGCAGCTGCACATGGCACTGCTGGTGTTGGACTCAGCTCTGGCCTATCTGATTTCTTTTTTGTGGCTTTACATGGAGTGGTGTTGTATATGACACCCATGTAAAAAATATATTGGGAGTTTCTGTTTGCCTTCTATCAGCCCAGTACTCTGTAGCTTTAATACAAATTTCTGGAGAAACTTTTTAGGAAGGTGTTGTTTCTGCTGGTGCTGTGGTCTGTACCTTCGCCCCCCTGCATAGAACTCAGACATCCATGTTACACATAATTCATATTGACATTTTCTCCAGAGTTTCTAACTACAAAGTGAATACTGTGCTGGCTCTGATACAAGAAAATGACCTTGAGAATACCAATGTTTTAATAGAATGATGGTCACAGATAGTTCATATCTGAGAAGCGTGTGCATCAAATCTTATGGCAGGTAACAGCCAGTGACAACAAGGCAGAGGAAATGCCTGATGTATTTGAACTGAGTGTCGCTGGTGTTATCAAGTCCTGATAGGTGAGGTCCACAGAAAGGAGGGCAGCCTTGATCTCCATGCAGCACAGAGAGTGTACTGCAGACAGCACAGGGAAGAGCATTCACTCCAAAAAGATTCTATTCAAATTGACCAGTGCATGAATTAGAAATGACCTCTACTCCTCATGAGTGCATCTCCAAAGAAGAGGCCTGCTGCCTTGATGATGGTCCCCAGGTGAATTCCTCACAACACATCAATTTTGTCATCTGGCTCTTTGTGATATGCTCCAAAATATAGACACTCTGCAACTGTCATGACTTGTGACAGAAGTCTCCACACAAACACTACACTGTAAGAAGATGGTAGGGAAATGATTTGAACAGAGAAAAGACATTCATGGAGCAGAGGATACTGGCATAATCTGTGTGTGGTTGTAATAATCTGTGTAATTCAGATAATGAGTGATCTCAGTTCTTCAAGTGAAAGCACAATGTGAAGAGAAGGAAGGTGGGTATAAGAGCAAATAAACTTTTCAAATTTAGAAAAAAAAAGCTTGAGTGCAAGAAACTACGTGGCTATTTCAGAGAGTAGAATGGACATACATAAAAAAAAGATTGTCAGAAATATTTTATTCTGCTTTGTGCCACATTTATTTATCATTTCATGTACTGAAGGAAAGTCAAATATGAGAAAAAAATGCTCTATGTGACAGGGAACCAGAGAGAAATAGGGGCAACTCAACCAGCACCTGCAGATAAAAGACATGATACTTTTGTGCAGTAGAGAACTACTCAGCTATAACAAAGGAAAACTTTGAGGCTTTTATAGGTAAAGGAATACAACTTGAGATTAAGCCCAGGAATCAGAAGGTTCAGAACCAGTTAGGGTAAATAGCGGGTTGCTACCCCCAATCTAAAAACCGAGGAAGTTAGTGGGACGCAAAATGTGCAGTGCACCCTGTGGGAGTGAAAGGGGAGGAATTGTCTAAAAAAGAAAGGCAGAGGATATTGTTAATAGTGTAACAGGATTTAAAATCTACATTATTCTCACCACTCTGTTTAGATGGATTATATTGTGATCCAGGTTGTCTACTTGCACTAGATTTTAGAGCAAAGACAGCTATCCCCAAAAATAACCAGATATGTTATGGTAATCATGCTTAATGTCCTATTATCTCAATCTGAAGCCCTGTATAACTTACACTGTTTTACCATGTCTGATCTCATTTGAATCTGGTTTCTTAGACTGCTGTTTTATATTGACTGATTTATTCAACTGTGTTATGATTGATAGAATCAAGTCTAAGAGTGTAGGCAACTCTGAAGATGACAAGATTCACTAAGATGCCCACTCTGGTTTGATTACCACATGCTTTTGAAGTCTTAAAATGTCTCCAATTTTTTTTTACTTTAAGGAGGATAAAACAAAAGAGGAAAGAACAAAGCAGGTCAGAACAGAACAACATAAGCAACACAGCACTTTACAACAAGACAATTGGATACTAACAGTAGCTACCATAGTGTCACTTTCTTTGCAATGCTTTAGCATGGCTTCAAATACAATAATATAAAACATAACAAAATAGTATAAAACAATTCAAAAGAATGAAAGAATTACAGGATATTCTGAACCAAATAACAGAAAATGATCAATAGCTAATATAATATCTCATTTTCCATAAAAAATTTGTTTATACTATCACATATATTAAAATCCCAATAAGACACAACATGATAGAACCGATGGCAATAGAAGAAAAAAAGTATGGTAAGACTTCAAAAAAGACAATATTAAATCTGCAATGGCTGCCATAATGTTTTGTTTTCTTCAAAACAGCTGTTCATACAATCACACATAATAAAATCAAACAAAACAGAATAAAATCACTTCAACTGATGAATGAAAACATTAAAAGGCTTCAAAGCAATGTAATGGGGTATCATGATTACCATAAAAGCTAATGAACACTTACCATTTCTCACACTAGGGAGACTATATGGTATTTACACATGTGAGTTTGGTTTATTTCGCTTATGAGTATGGTCTCAAGTTATGTCCATTTGTTTGTAAATATCTCAATGTGATCATTCTTTATAGCTGAGCTCCATTGTATAAAAATGACATAAATTTTTTATCCATTCCTCAGTTGATGGGCACTTAGGTTGTTTCCAAAATGAGGCTATTACAAATTGTGCTGCAATAAACATGAGAGAATATATGTCATTGTGGTCTGCTGCTTTCATTTCTTCTGGGAATATGCCTAGAAGTGGAATAGCTGGTTCAAATGAGACTTCCAAAGCCAGTTTTTGAGGAATCTCCAGACTGACCTCCACAGTGGTTGTACCAGTCTACACTCTGACCAAGAGTGCAGAACAGTTCCTTTTTCCCCACAGCCTCTCCAGCATTTGTTGTTGTTGGTAGTTTTCTTTATCCTGGCCATTTTTTTCTGGAGTGAGATGGAATCTCAGTGTGTTTTTAATTTGCATTTCTCTTATGACTAATGATGGTGAGCATTTTTTCATGTATTTATTTGCCATTCATATGAGAACTGTGTCTTCATTTCAGATGCCCTTTTGTGGATTGGGTCTTTGAATTACAAGGGTTTGAATTTTTAATTCTTTATAAGTTCTAGACAGAAGTCCCTTGTCTGAGGGACAGTCCATTAAGATTTTTTCCCAATTTGTGTGTTTTCTTTTCACTCTGCTGGAAATCTCTTTTGATATGCAGAAACTCTTTAATAAGATGTGGTTCCAGTTATTGATTCTTGGAAGTATTTCCCATGTGGTTCGATTCTTGTTCATGAATTCTCTACCTACCCTTATATCTTCAAGATATTTTACCTGCATTGTCTTCCAAAAGATTTATTGTTTCTGTTTTAATATTTAGATATTTGAACCATTTAGATTTTAGTTTAGTAGATGGTGATAGGCATGTGTCTACTTTTAGTCTTTGTCACATGAATAGCCAATTTTTCCGGCACCATTTGTTAGAGAGACTATCATTTTTCCAGTGAATGTGTTTGACCTCTTTATCAAAGATAAGGTAGTTGAGTGTATTTGTGGTTGTGGTTGTGGTTGTATCTTCTGATCTGTTCCATTGATCTTCAGATCTCTTTTTATTCCGGTACCATGGTGATTTTATTACAGTAGCTTTGTAGTATAACTTCAAGTGAGGGATTGTGATGCCTGCTGCCTTACCTGTGCTGCTTAGAATTGTCTTTTCTGCTTTTCTGTTCTAGATTTCTTCTTGCTTTTCTAGGTTTGCTATTCTAGGTTCCAGATGAATTTTAGGAGTGATTTTTCTCGATCTATGAGGTATGTTACTGGTACTTTGATCGGGATTGCGTTGAATCTGTATAGTAATTTTTGAAGAATGGCCATTTTCACGATGTGTGTTCTTCCTATCCATGAACAAGGGATGTCTTTCCATTTTGTGAGGTCCTCTTTGATTTCCTTTTTTAGGGTACTATAATTTTCCCTGTAGAGGTCTTTTACTTCTTTCTTAGAATGATTGGTAAGTATTTCATTTTTTTGGATGCTAGTATTAAGGGTGTGGCTTCTCTTATTTTGTTCTCAGTATTTTTTTGTTAGAGCATGGGTTTGCTATTGATTTTTGAGTATTCACTTTGTATCTAGCTACATTTCTGAATTTATTTCTTATATCTAGGGGACCTTCAACAGAGTTTTGGGGGTCTTCTATGTAAAGTTTCATGCCATCTGCAAATAATGATAATTTAACTTCCTCTTTTCCTGTCTTTTATCTTTTATTTCTCTCTCTTTTCTAATTGCTTTGGCTAGTATTTCCAGTACTATATTGAATAGAAGCGGTGTAAAGGGACATCTTTGTCTTGTGCATGATTTTAAGGTAAAGGCTTTTGGTTTTTGGCCATTTAATATGATGCTGGGTGTTGTATTGTCATAGATGGCCTTTATAATATTCAGGTAAAGACCATCTAATCCTTATGTCTGTAAAGTTCTTATCATGAATTACTGTTGTACCTTATCAAAGGGTTTTTCTGCATCTATAGAGATGATCATGTCATTCATAGTTTTGGCTCTACTGATATGGTAAATTGCATTTATTGATTTACATTTGTTGAACCATCCCTGCATTCTTGAGATTCTTGGTCATGGTGTATAATCTTGATGATTTGCTACATCTTGTTTGCCAATATTTTATTGAGAATTTTTGCATCTATGTTCGTTAGGGAGGTTGGCATATAGTACTCTTTTTTAGTTGGGTCTTTCTCAGGTTTTGGTAGTAGAGTAATATTTGATTCAAGGAATGACTTAGGAAGACTTGCTTCCCTTTCAATTTCATTGAAGAGTTTGAGGAGTGTCGGCATTATGTCTTCTTTGTATTTCTTGTAGAATTCTGCAATGAATCCACCTGGTCCTAAGCTCTTCTAGTTGGCAAGGACTTCATTACATTTTCAATTTCATTAATAGGAATTGGGTTATTCAGCAGTTTTACATTTTCCTGCTACACTTTTGGTAGTTCATATGTATCTAGGAATCTGTCTATTTCTTCTGTGTTATCGAATCTATGAGAGTAGAAGTTTTTGAAATAGGTGTTGATGATTGTCTGTATTTCCACCGAATCTGTATTAATTTCACATTTTTCATTCCTTATTGCATGAATTTGGGTTTATTCTTTTTTATAAAATTAAGTTGGCTAGGGTCTTATCAATTTTATTTATTCTTTCAAAGAACTAACTCTTTGATTCATTGATTTTGTGTATTGTTTTCTTAGTCTCTATGGCCTTATTTTCTGCTTTTATCTTTATAATTTCCTCCCTTCTTTTGGCTTTGGGCTTGGCTTGTTCTTCCTTTTCTAGATGTTTGAGTTGTAGCATCAGGTTGTTTATTTGTGTTCATTCTTTCTTCCTGATGTGGGAACTCAGTGCAATAAATTTTCCTCTGAGTGCTGCTTTCATTACATCCCACAAAATCCGGCAAGTTGTGTTTGCATTTTTGTTTGCTTGTAGATATTGTTTAATTTCTTCTTTAATTTCCTCCATGACCCACTGATTGCTCAAGAGTGTATTACTCAGTTTCCATGTGTTTATGAGTTTTTTGCAGTTGCTTTTATCATTAATTTCTAATTTCATGACTCTATGATCCGATAACATGCATGGGATAATTACAATTCTTTTGCATTTACTTAAATATATTCTGTGGGCTAGTATGTGGTCTATTTTAGAGAATGCCCCATGTACTGCTGAGAAGAATGTATATTCTGATGTTGTTGGATGGAACACTATATATGTCTATCATGTCCATTTGCTCACAGGTGTGACTCAGTCCTGTTATTTCTTTGCTGATTTTCTGTATAGTTGATCTGCCCCTTTGTGTCAATGGCATGTTAAAATCTCCTGTTATAACTGTGTTATTGCATATTTGATTTTGATATTTGTTAATATTTGCTTTGTATACATGGGTGCTCTGGAATTTGGTGCATATATATTTAAGATTGTTATCTCTTCCTCTTGAAATTTTTCCCTAACTAGTATATAGTGACCTTCTTTATCTATTTGGATCATTCTTGGTTTGAAGTTCACATTATCTGAAAACAGGATAGCTACCCCTGCTTTTCTTTGGTTTCCTGTTGCATGAAGTATTGTTTTCCATCCTTTGACTTTCAGTCTATGGGTTTCCTTTTGAGTTAGATTGTTTTCTTGTAGACAACATATGGTTGGATGTTGTTTCTTGATCCATTCTGCCAGTCTGTTTCTTTTGATTGGTGAGTTGAGGCCACTTACATTAATGGTTATAGCTGTTACATATTGGCTTATTGTTGACATGTCATCTTTCTGCTGTTGTATCTTTACCTTTCCATTCTGTTTAATTGTCTGCCTTGCTTGGCAGTTTTATCCTATATGTATCTAGGATGTCTTTCATTATTCTTTGTACGGTAGGTTTGCTGTTCATGAAGTTTTTTAGCTGTTCTTTGTCATGGAAGTTTCTTATTTATCCATTCATTTTGAAGGACAGTTTTGCAGTGTACATCAGACTGGGTTGCAATTGGTTTTCCTTTAGGATCTTAAATACCTCACTCCATGCTGTGCTTGACTTCATTGTTTGTGCTGAAAAGGCTGCTGTGATTCTGAAAGGTTTTCCTTTATAGGTGATATCTTTTTCTCTCTAAAAGCTTTTAGTACTCTATTCGTAGGTTGGATTTCTGGGATGGTGATTATTATGTGTCTGGGTGTAGTTTTATTTTGGTTATGGCTATTTGAAGTTCTATAAGTTTCACTAATCCAAATGTCAGTTTCCATTCCCATGTTTGGTAAGTTTTCAGCTATTACTTCTGTAAATACCCTATTGATATCATTTTGGCTGTCCCCTTTTTCATTTATCCCTATTATACTTATTTTTCTTTGCATCATCTTGCAGCTGTTGAATTGTTATTTCCTGATTCTTTGTTATTTTGAAAAGATCTTTACTTTCCTGTTCACTAGCTGCCATCTTATCCTCAAGGTCTGAAATTCTATCTTCACTTTCATTTAGGCAGTTTTGGCATATTTCAATAGAATTTTTAATTTCCTGTATATCTCTTTGAATTGCTTTATGTATTCTGTTTGTTTCTTATAGTGTTAATTGAGGAATTCGGTTTCCTTTGTTCCTCTAGTTTTTTAGCTGTGTCTTCACTAGCTGTGTTCAATATTTCTTTCACTACTTTTATCATTTCTTCTTTCACCTGTGCAATTATTTCTGATTTGAATTTCTCCTTAATTTACCCTACTTGCTTCTTTATTTCATTTGACATCATTTCAGTAACTTCAGATGTATGGCTTCTATTTTCCTCTATGTACATGGTTCCTAGGCTTTCTTGGGATGAGCTAGATATTTGAACCTGCCTTTTGGTCTTTCCTTTTGTCACATTTCTATATTTCCTTGCTTTGAGGGGTGTTCCAAAGCTTCCTCTGTGGGTGTGGTGAATCACCTCCTTTTTTCTCAGCTCCAGGAGCAGTCCTGTCTCCCCCACAGGTTCTTGGATCCCTAAATTGGAAGGTGTAAGTTTGGCCTGGTGACCTGGGGCCAGCAGAATCCCTGGGGCACCATCCCATGTCCTAAAGGGGTGGATATGAACTCAATCACTGGGAGTGCTGGTCTTATGTTCTCCACAGGTCAGCCCAAATGGTACAAGAGTCCTCTTGCATGGTCTCCATTTCCTGAAGTGAAAGAAGGCAACTGGGCATGGTAGACTGAGGTTCTGGAACATCCTGGGTCCATTCCAGTGTCCCTGGTAGCTTGCTAGAAACTCAATCACTGGGAGCACAGGTCTTCAACTCTCCCGGAGCCAGCCTGGGGGCTCTGTGACTCACCTCACACAGTCCCAACCCCCCTGAATTTTCTTTGGTCCATCAAAAGCTAGTTTTGTGAGAGAATAAATAAAATTGGCAAACCTTTAGCTAACATTATAAAGAAAAAGAAAGAAAAAACCCAAAATCATGCAATAAGGACTGAAAATGGGGAAATTACGACAGATCCCCTGGAAATTCAAGAGATCATGAACACCTACTTTGAAAATCTCTACTCACATAGAGACAAAAACACAGAGGAAATGGACAGGTTTCTAGAAACCTATGAACTACCAAAGCTCAACCATGCAGACATAGCAATTTTGAATAACCCAATATCAGCTATTGAAGTGGAAAATTTAATAAAAATTTTAGCAACAAAGAAAACCTCAGTACCTGATGGATTAACAGCTGAATTCTACAAGAAATTTAGAGAAGACTTGATGCCAATACTCTTTAAACTCTTCAATGAAATTGAAAAGAAAACAATCCTCCCTAGTTCATTCCTAGAGCCAAGTATTATTCTCATCCCTAAACCAGATAAAGATCCAACCAAAAAGGAGAACTATAGTCCGATCTCACTAATCAACATAGATGCAAAGATTCTCAATAAAATACTGGCAAATAGAGTGCAGCAAATCATCAAGATTATACATCATGACCAAGTGGGGTTCATTCCAAAAATGCAGGGAGGATTTAACATATGCAAATCAATAAATGTAATACACCACATCAACAGAGCCAAAAACAAAAACCACATGGTCATATCAATAGATGCAGAAAAAGCTTTACACAAGGTCCAACACATGTTCATGATGCAAACCCTTCAGAAACTCAGAATACATGGTGTCTACCTCAATTTTATAAAGGCTATCTATGACAAAACAACAGCCAATATTATACTAAATGGACAAAAACTGAAACTTTCACTTTAAAATCAAGAACAAGACAAGGATTTCCAATATCACCACTCCTTTTCAATATAGTTCTGGAAAAAACTAGCCAGAGCAATCAGACAAGAGAAAGAAATAAAGGGAATAAAGATAGGAAAGGAAGAAGTTAAATTATCACTATTTGCAGGGGGCACGATACTCTATATAGAACGCACAAAAATCTCCATAAAAAGACTATTATGCGTAATAATCAAATTCAGCAGTGTGGCTGGATACAAAGTAAACATGCAAAAACCAATAGCATTCCTGTACACAAACAAGAACCTCATCGAGAGAGATATGGAAATATCGCCCTTTACAATAAAATCTAAAATAAGAAATATTTAACAATCAACCTAACTAAAATGTAAAAGACCTATATTCTGAATATTATAATACACTAAAAAAGGAGATTGAAGAGGATATCAGAAAATGGAAAGATGTTCCATGCTTTGGGCTAGGAAGAACCAACATCGTGAAAATGCCCATACTCCCAAAAGTGTTATACACATTAAACACAATCCCAATCAAAATACCATTGACATATCTCACAGATATAGAGAAAACACTCCTAAAATTCATTTGGAACCAGAATAAACCTAGAATAGCAAAGGCAATTCTGGGCAATAATGTCAAAGCAGGAGGCATCTCAATTCTTGACTGGAAACTGTACTACAAAGCCACAGTGATAAAATCAGCATAGTCCTGGCAAAGAAATAGACCTGAGGATCAATGGAACAGATTAGAAAATGCAAGTATAAAGCCACCTGATATTTCAGAAAGGGACTAAACATGTTCACTGTCGGAAAGATAGCCTCTTTAATGAATGGTGTTGGAACAATATGTTTTCCCCATGCAGAAGACTAAAACTAGATGCATGCCTCTCACCATGCCCCAGACTAAAGTCTAAGGGGATCAAAAACATAAACATTAAAACAGAAACACTAAATCTACTAGAAGATAAGGTAGGTAGAAATCTTGGAGACATCGGTGTAGGCAGAGAATTCATGAATAAAATGCAAACTGTATGGGAAACAGTTCAGAGAATCAATAACTGTTATCTCCTATTATTGAAAAGCTTCTGCACTTCAAAAGAAGTCAACATCAGAGGGAAAAGAAAACCCACAGAATGGGAAAGAATTCTAACCAGCCACCACTCAGACAAATGACTTATGTCAAGACCATATAAAGAATTGAAAAACATCAACCCCCCCAATTCAAAGACCTTCTCCAAAAATAGGCATCTGGTTGAACACAAAGTTCTCATATGAAGATATACAAATGGCAAATAAATACACGAAGAAATGTTCACCATCATTGGTCATTCTAGAAATGCAAATTAAGTCAACTTTGAGATAACATCTCACACCATAAAGAATAGCTGCTGTCAAGAAATCATCTGATAACAAATCTTCACTAGGCTGCGTGCAAAAAAGGAACACTGATCCACTGTTGGTGCGAGTGTAGACTGGTGAAACCACTATCGAAATCAATATGGAGAATCCTCAGAAGACTAGGATTGGAAGCTCCATTTAACCCAGCTATTCCCCTCCTGGGTATTTGCCCAGAAAAACTGAAAAGTTCATATCTCAGTGATATATGTGTACCCATGATTATAGCAGCCCAATTTGTAATAGCTAAATTGTGGAAGCAAACAAGATGCTCATCAACTGTAAAGTGGATCAAAAACAAGTATTTTTACACAATGGAATATTACTCAGCTAATAAAATGGATGCTCTTGTGGCCTTCCTAGGAAAACTGAGACAACTTAAGACTATACTCACTAGTGAAATAAGTAAGAATCATATTTATAAATATCACATTGTGTCTCTAGTGTAAAGAGTAATAAGAACTGTAGGAGTAATAAAATCCAAAATGCGTAATTCTGACTATAAAAATTAAAGGAAAAGAATGTTCTCTAAAGGATATAATTGCATGTATGTTTAAGTGTGTAAGATAAATTACCATACTACTGTTTTTGTTAGATTGTTGAGCAGAACTGTTAATAGTGTCACTGTTTGACTGTCTACTTTACATGTTTTAATTTTGTAATTTGAACATCTATTTCAAAAATGTCAGTATGTAATTTGTCAAGTAATGATTTTTTAGTAGGTTTTTTTTGGTTCTTTTCCTTTTCTCCTCGGAATTCTGTATTGTTGCTACCCTCTATTCTGTTTTGATTGGCTTGGTTTTTTTTCTCTTTAAATAAAATTAACAAAGAAAAAAATAGTGTCACTGTTGAATGTCTACTTTGTATGCTTTAATTTTGTAACTTGAACTACTATTTCCATTGATGACAGTATGTAACTTAACAAGTGGCGATTTCTCAGTGTTTTTTTTTT
>PVJX010048011.1:0-11639 GCA_004027295.1 Dolichotis patagonum
GAAACATCTGGATGATAGGTACTGCCTCTGGCTGGTCTGGACATTTTGGGAGTTGTGACTGAGACAGGTCCTAGATGGAAGTTCCATGCACAGAGGAGCAATTTAGGGTACATAAGAAACCTCCATTTTGGTTGGGGGGAGTTGGAGGTGTAGAAATGTGGATCACAGAAGTCACATAAGACCTGTGTTAGAGGGAGTTTAGAGTCATGGGGACTAGCCAAGATTAGAATAGGGTAATTACTGGCCTAGGGAAACAAAAATTGGTTTTGGTTCCTATTTGTGTGGTTATTTTTATTTAATTGAAATGCTTATACTACTTCATATGAATTGTATATTCTTAGGTTACAATTACTGAGTTAATTTGCTCTTCTGCTGCTTCATGGCTACTTAGAGAGTTTGCTGGCAGAAAGTCAAATTTAAGATGTTACAACCTAAGAACACAGAAAAAAGCAAGAGAAGGAAAAACACTATCTGAGCTGCAGAAATGAGCTAGGCAGTACTTTTTTCATTTCTGTTTTACTACTTACTAATCTCTGTTAGTTCATCCAAAGAAGAGTTTGTGCTGTCATTGTTTGGTTGCTTGATCACATATCTTTCATCCTTAATCTTGTAACTTGAACAACTATTTTAAGATAGTAATATGCAATATATTAATTAAAGCTAATTTCCTACTAATTTTGCATTTCTGTATTCTCTCTATCCATGATTTCTCTTTTGCTTTTTTTAGAATTAAGAAAAATAAGGAACCTGAAGAATATCAATATTTGGTTTTCTTTGGAGTTGTAGAATTTGTTGGTAAATCAGTTGAGTCTTGGTCTTATTTTAGTTTTTAGGTTTTTTTAATTACTGCCTGAGTTTGTTTGAATATTACTGTATTATTCAGGTTTTTTATTTTCTGTCATTCTTTTTGGCAGTACACATGGATTTAGAAATCTATCCATTTCCTCTAAATCCTCCAATTTATTGAAGTATGTTTTCACAGTAATTTGTGATAATCTGGATTTTAGCAGAGTTAATTGGGATTTCACTTTTTTCATTTTTAATTGCATTGATTTGTGCCTTTCCTCCTTTTTTGGTACAAGTGGCTTTATTTTGATAATTCTTTGAAAAAACAGCTTTTAGTTCATTATACTTTTTATATTTATCCCAAATTCAGTAATCTCTGAACTTACCTTGAAAATTTCATTCTTAAACTAGCTTTGCATTTGAAATGTTCCAGGTTTTCTGGAATCTTTAGGTCTATCATTAGGTTTTTTTATTTCAACTTGCTCTGTGTCTTGATTATTTTTTTACTGCTAAGACACAATGCCTGATACCTAAAGTTAAAGGAGGAAAGACTTACTTCAGTTCACAGTTGGTAGACGTTTCAGTCTGTGGTCAGCCAATTCCACAGCACAGTGCGATGGCAGAGACATCATAGAGGAAAAACAGTTCATGGTTTAGCAGGAAGAAGGCAGCAATGAACAGCTTGTCTTTATCTTTTATTCCATCAAGGATGCAAGCCTTATTTGTGGGACCACATACACTCAGGAAAGCTTCTGTCTTCAGTAAATCCATTCAGTCACATCTGGAACTACAATAATTTCTATATGTGGAATAATTTAGTCCCACATAGCCTTAACTTCAGTGCCACATGACATCGATCCAACCAGCTCAGAAAACCCCAATTATTAGTATTAGATACAAGGTATAACGCTATTCTTTTTCATGTGAAAATTCATGTTTATAAGCTTCCCTATTAAAATTACTTTTATTGTGTCCTGTAGGCTGTGACATGTTTTAATTAGGTCATTGGAGCCTATAAACTGTCATAATATCTTCTTTGATTTGTTGTGTGACTCATTGATTCAAGAAAGCACTGTTTAATTTCTATGCATTTGCTTAATTTCTTATGTTTCCTTTGCCATTGATTTCTAGTTTTATTGCACTGTGGTCTGATAATGTGCACAGAAAATTTTCAGTTACTGCATTACTCTAATCATGCTTCTTTGGATAATATAAGATCTATTTTTGAGAAAGTTTCACATATTGATGGGAAGAAGCTGTCTTTAAATTTTGGGTGGAGGGCTCAGTAGATACTCTATTATATCTATTTGTTAGAAGGTGTGGTTCAACTCCAATATTTATTTGTTCATTTCTTGTCTAGTTCATCTGCTTATTTGTGACAGTGGGGCATTGAAGTTCCCCACTATAACTGTATTGATGTTTATCTGATTTTATGTCCAGGGATGTTTGTTTGATGAGTTCAGCACACCAATACTTTGTGCATCAATATTTATAAATATTTTATTTTCCTCTTAACTGATAACCTTAACTAATATGCTGTGCCCTTTTGTTCTTTTCTGCTCCATTTTGTTTTGTAAAATTTTTAGTCTGTAAGTTTCTTATTTAATTTTGCATTAAATAGGTTTCTTGTATGTAGTGCATAATTAGTTTTTGCTTTTGTTTGGTCCAATCTGACAATTGGTGTGCTTTCACTTGGGAGTTGACATCATTCACTTGAGAATCATTACAGAAAGTGCTTGAGTTGGTATTATTATTACATCATGCTGAGGATATATAGTCCATGGTTGTTGAGGCAAAAAGCAGTCAGCTTGCTTTCTTCTTTTTCCTTTATTGTATTCACACTACAAGCATATTAATTGGTACCAATCATAGCAGTCATGGCCTTCCCATTATGTACATCTAGAACTGTGCTAAGCCAATCCATGGAGTAATAAGAAGTCATACATCCTTAATTCATATTGACCCACCCAGATGCAGTCATCTTGAAAAGCCCCAACTATGAGTGCATGGAGTTCTGAAGGACAGCCACATGTAAGCCATTCCCATAGCTTGAGCTTTTTTTATATGTTGGGTTGGTGGTCATGAATTTATTAAGGTGGTCCTTGTCAGGCGACCCACTTGGGACCCCTTCTATCTCTCTTCCAACAGAATCTTATTTTCTCCCAATAAATATATTCTACTCTTCACCTCTCTTGTTCCTAAAATTCATTCTTTAGTTTTAGAGATCATGAGCTTGTAAACACAGTAGGTTGGGAGTTCCATTTCCCAATATCACTTGGAGGGCTTCCAACAAGATCACTGCATGGAGACTTGGGCAACATAATGCCAAAGTCCCTCACTCCTTTGGAATTTATTCTCAAGCACTGGAAGTGGTTCAAACCTTTCATTATAAAAATGTGTCCATTGGTATTTCTCTGCAGAAAGGCATGGCCTACTTACCCCCTAGAGCCAAAGTGGAAAACTGAGAGTAAAGCTATGTGCATACACAAGATGAAAAACCCTGGTATCTATCAAGGTCCTCTAGACTTGTTCTTTGTAGAAGTACCTCTAACTGCCATTCCATAACTGAGATCTGTACATCTTGAAGAATTTTGCAATCCATCATTGCTCCTTTCCCCTCATGCAGGTTCAGTTACTTATTCAGAAGGGGAATTGTAGCATGCAGATGACTTAGTCAGAAATATTTTAGGCAGTGAGATAGGACTAGTTCCTCAATAGAGCCAGTGCAGACACCTGGAAACTGCCAAGGAAGCTAATACTTCCTGCTCTGGACCAGGCCTGAAGACAAAAGACCACACAAATACACCCATATCCTGAGGATTGATAGCCTAAATAGTGCTGATACCCCTATAAAAGAGTCACTGCTCTCTAAGAATGCCCATTTTTCTATGTGACTCACTTCCCCATTTGTCCCTAATGGAATCAATTTTACCTGAACTATTGATCTTATTGGCTAACTATAGTTATGTTTGTATTATATAGTATGTATTATATAACTATAATATAGTTAGTATTAGCTAACTATAGTTAGTTATAGTTATAGTCTTATTCCCATCTGCCTTGTGAGCTCCCATTCTTCCCTCACCTTGAACCCATGGTTTTACTCTATAAAAGTCCCTGGAAAAGACAGAGTTCTTGGTAACCCACTAGGGACTCTTTTTGTCTCTCTTCAGACAGAAGCTTTCTTTCTCCCAATAAATATATAGTACTCTTCAAAAAAAAGGTTGTCATTTTCAAGGAAACACCCTATTTGTCCATTAACTATGAAAGGTATTCTTATGGGCATATTAAACTGGATTGGAAATTGTTTGCCTTTAGGGCTTGTAACTCTTTGCTTCATGCTGTTGTGAACTTTAAATTTCACATTGATTAGGAATTTAATTACAATACATTTACTTTTACATTTGACTTGTTGCTTTGCCTAACAGCTTTTAAGATTTGACCCTTGTGTTACCCTTTTGGAATTTCAGTGTAACATGGTGGGGAGAGGCTCTTTTATCAATGTGCCTATTTAGGGGTTCAATATACTGTATTTACCTATATTTTGAATTCTATACATGGACACTTTCCTTGTATGATTTCTGTAAACTGCTATAATCTTCTTCACGCAGTCTTCCAATTTTTCACTTATTCCAATTAATTATAAGTTACTATTCTTTCCAATATCTAACAGGTTTTTATCTATTTTCCTTGGTCTCTTGTTTTTTAAGATATTCCTGAGTGGATTTTCACATGCATGAGCCCCAGCTTCTTGTTCTGAAATGTATGACCTCTGCTGTGAACACTCTCAGTATATCTTTAAAAAAATCTCCTGGATTTCTGTTCAGTACACTTTCATGTATCATTATTTTTGCTGGACTAATCATTTATGTATTGTAACATATTGTGTTGTTTACCTAAATTTTTACAATGTCTTCCTTAAGATCAATTTTTTTGTTACATCCATTATATGATTAGTTATGTCATCTTTGATCTCACCAACCGTAGAACTTGCTTATGTCAACATGTGATCACTTCTGTTAATTTGGCGAGAAAAGAGTGTGGTGTGATTGTCTTAATGCCATTTGCTTAGAGATAAACCACAGTAGTGTTGATGGCACAGGCTAAAGCAGATATTGGTAGATACAAATACTCCAATCATAGCAACAATCAGACAACAAAAAACAGAAAAGAAATCTGTAACAATAGACACAAAGAGAAACTGGATATTGGTGTAATATAAAAATAAAGTACCACTGTGTCATCCATAAATGTAAATAGATGTAGAATAATAATAATGTATACAGAACTGTATACCAATTAGTGACATAAGATAATTATACACTAAATGAAACAACTATATTACCATTAACAATATAAGATAACTAGATAGCAATAGAATAGATTCAAATAAATATCTAAAGATTAATAAAGCCTAATAGCAATATTAACAATGAAGGAGGTGGAGAAGTGGACAAGAACAAAGCAAAAATTTAAAAACACAGAAAAAGAAGATGATAAGGAGGGGAAATGTACGATAAAGGATGCAATTAAGCAGTAAAAAATAGATTTCAATAAAAGTAACTGAAAAGACAAAAAGGAAAATAAAAAAGAGAAATTTCTAGACTCTTCCAAAGAGAAACAGAAATTGATCAAAAATTCTGTTTCTTTGAACTATTATTTTCTTCTGTCATTTACATTACTGAAATTCTTGACATATGGGATGGCATAGTGAGTTACTATAAGTTCTGTTTTGCTTTCACTTTCACATTTTTTGAGTGTGAATGCTGTGTTCCTCTCTGCCTTTCCTGCTTGATATAATCAGTCCATGGTATTCTGCATCATTTTCGGGGCAGCGGGGGACTGGCAAGTGGTGATAGAGAGACGACTCTGAGATCAGGCTGATGGCACATATCTGAGTTTTTACAGAAGTGCAGGAGTCTATATAGACTGAAGAGGAAGGGCGGAAGTGATCTCAGAGGAAGGGTGGGATTGAGCTTCAGCAAGGGGGTAAGTAGGCTTAGGAAAGGTGGGGATGCACTGTGGGGCAGGTTCCAATGTGGATGGCCCTGGCAGGGATGCTCTACTCAGTGTGCAGAGTAGAGTGATGTCTGAGTGTGCTACTACTCTCTCTTCTGCCAGGGCAGCCAGCCAGACCTCAGGACCTTGACCTCCCACAGATTCCCCCTCTTTTTTTATTAATTCCAATTGTACAGAGGCCATCATAGCTTGTTGAGAATGTAGGGTGTGGACCCGGGTGCATAACATCCATAAGACATAAAAAACAATTAATCCCAGTAATCCTAGGAGTCACAGAGTGAGGAGACTAGAGGGCAAAAAGAAGTATTGTAGGTTATGTAAACGGTCAGTGAGGACAGTATCAGTCAGCACTGGCATTTGGATGGAGTCAATTATCTGTATTTGGTTGGTGGGCTGTAGAGACAAGATCCAATAGGTGCTGTTGTACGGACTGAAAATACAGTCACAAAGTGAAAGATGCGCAGCTAACAGGTTGGCAGGTTTTGGAGTAATGCAAAGCAACACAGAAGCATATTGTTGATCACAGACCATTGTAGCGATGCACCACACATCTTGTAGTTGTGTGTCTAGAAGGTCTATTTGCTGGTGAAGGTTTAAGAGAGCCATGTGGGTGTAGGTGTTTATTTGTTGCTGCACTTGAAAGGTCTCAGTGGTGGAGCTGGATAGGTTATTGAGAGCCTGGGTAGTTACTGTTAATCGAGTGAGGGAGACAGCAGTGGTGGCTCCTGCAGCAGCAGCTCAGCAGTAGCCTGGGCAGCATAGGGAGGAGATTTCGGGCTTGGTTGCAGTGTGCTTTAATGGCTCCCTATGTGATGGAGGGGTGGTGGTGGTATTAGGGATGCACCTCCTACTGCATTAAGTTGATACACCCCTGGGTGACTGTCGTGTAGTGCCAGTCAACCCATCTCTGAGGTCAGCAGCACTGGTGGGCTGGACATCGAATGTGGGTATCCACACAGGGTGAGGGGCTGTTTCTGGAAAGACAAGTGAATCCTCTACCCTGGGTTAATAGGGGAGCAGCAGTTTGCCATTGCTGACTAAGGAGATCCTTCCAATTCACCAGAGGATGTGGAGTGGGAGGGGCAAGTAATGGGCCCCAATGTTTGTGAATAGGAGATAGCCCTTTTATGACTATGAATTTTGTTAATAAATTCATAGTGATAAAGGATTTAGTTAGTTTATCTAGATGAACTAACTAGATGAACAGTAGATGAACTAACTAGATGAATTAACTAGATGATCTGTAGTTCATTTTGTGTGCTCCAGGGGCATAGGTTCCCTGCTGTTGTTATTAAAACTTTTAAGGGAAGATTGGTATGTCTAATGATGATCTGTCTTTGGGGATTGTAAGGGAGTCCATGATGTGGGAAAATGTTTTATGTTGAAAAGGCATTTATGAAGGAGGCACTGGTGAAACAAGGACCATGATTTTTTTAACAACCACAGGTGCTCTAACAGTTGCACACCTGTAGAATAGCAAATGGTTACATATTTTACATAGAAAATGTAGAAATCAAATCTTATACAATGTGGTAGCACAGAAAACCATGATGACATTTTGTAACACACTTGAATCTTCATTTTGACATCAAATTACTCCCTTTTGGTTAATCATCCCTATCTAATACATAGAAGATTTTACCTAACTTGTCATTTGGGGGATGTACATCTCATAAGCATTGGTGAGAGACAGGGATCTGAATCTGAACCAAAATTCAGTCACCATAAACAATCCCTGTTTGACATTTTGGGAAACCAGTATATCTGAAAGCATGAATATATGCATACACCATGAAGTTAGTAACAATCATTTGTCATAAGCCTATGAAAACCTTTTTATGGGCATTTTTTAAATCAAAAAACCTTTTGTATTAGTGTTTTTTTTTAACGATGACCAATGTGAACATATTACAATAACATTGTCATATAACTTCAGTTGAGATGTCTCCCAGAAAGTTATAGAGATCATTGGAGCCTCCAATCAATGAACAAGGGCTGGTAAAAGGTTACCAGGTGGCCACTTTCTTATTCATCAACTGAAGTCTTGTCCAACAATCCCAACCCTAAGGGATATTGGTTTAATCATTTTATAATAATTTTTTCTTAAGAAAACTCCAATTATAACATTTAACATATTATCTTTGAACAATGAGAGACTCTTAAATTATGATAAACAACAATGTATAGTACATTTACATAACTGATTTTAGCATCATTGTGACTAACTTCTAACCCAGGTGGAAGTATGTGCTGTTATTTTATAACTCAAATAAATCTTGAGTAAATGATCTATAAATGCAAAAGAGAAAGGAAAATTGCTGAGCTCAAAATAAAAAAGAACAGCTGTTCACAAACAGACAAATGGACAAACATGAACAGACAATCTGTATATATCCAAACATACATAGAAGCAAACACAGAGTTGTCAGTGTCCACGAGAACTCTCCAAGTCTTAGACTAGACAAACAGACAGATTTGCAGGCAGACTAATGAACATCTTACACAATCAGAGTGCACTCAAATACATTTTAGCCAAATTGAATTACACAAACTTGTCTACAGCTGTACATTTTGCAATTTTTAAATAGAGTAGTCAGATTTGTTGTAGGTCAATTAGCAGAGATCTCTTATCAAAGAATTTGAAAAAGAGAAAACCTTATCTATAATTAATGTATTTTTGGCATAGGACTTAACATGTATTTCTATCATCTTTTTGGAGCTTATTTATTTGCGATTACCATCTTGTGGGCATCTTGGGTCAAGTCTAGCTTTATCTTTTTCTATTGATTGTGGTGTGGTCTCCAAGGCATCACTGTCATAGGACTGGGCATCAGCTTCTTGAGAGGAATCAACACCTTTTCTGGGTTTGGGCTCATGATACAGCTGGACAGCATACACTGGCACCCAGATAGGCCATTTAGCATTTCCTGAAAAAACACAAGCACACCCTAGACACCACATTAGCACTGGATTGGGTGTTTTATTATCCAGTATGAAGATATTTCCAATGGATTGTTTTTAGAGCTTATTTTATTGTATTATTGTTCTGCTGCAGTAGTTACATCTGTATTAGAATTTAAGTATTTTAAATAGTATATACTGCCAAACAAAATCCATGATGAGGTGAACTCTCCCCTTTTTTTTGAAATTTAAATTTTGAGCATATTTAACTACGTTTAGACCTGAAGATTACAATGAATTTTTGTGGTATGCTGTAAAGAAAATGGAAACTGCATTTTATATTTATGTACCTTGGGCTCTCTTGTGACATACAGGTGTTGCTCCTGCATGTCAACTCACTGTTGTTGGGGATCTGAGTACCAGTGCAGTGTAAACTCCTGATTTATAAAGCATGTGCACAGGTGATAGGAAAAATCAGAGTAGCTCGGGTAGGCCAGAACTGTGTCTTACCTCTCTAATAAGTATCAAAAGATCCAAAATCCCTAGGTACATTTTCTTTACTTAAAGATTTTCCAGTTTTTGTAAAGGGAAGAATAACCAATAGAGCAATAAAATAATCTAGGGAGATTTGAACTGTGTTTTCAGTAGATTGAACCATAACGCTGATTTTTCTTTGCAAGTGAGACAAGCAACATTGTTTGTTCACCTTCCTTCTCTGGGCCAAACTCAAGGCTCAGGGGAGGTTTTGGTGTCCTCCCCTGCCTGGGGGCCTGTAAGAAGCAGGGAGAGAGGAAGAAAGCAGCAGTTTCTACTAAGTAACCTTTCAAAATCTGTAGTGGGCTGTCCAATGGCATCTCTCACAAGGGGCATTGTGCTTAGTTTGGAGTATAGAAAAGGCAAATTTTGGTTGGTCTTCAGGGTGTAGGGAGATGGAAAAGAAGCAATCCTTTATATCAATAATACTTGTGAGATATGTTTATTGTTTATTGGGTCCCTTTTTTGTTGCTGGGCTGAGGGTCGCCCTGTTTGGAGTTTAAATGGCTGTCATCTCTATCAGTCTTAGAGCAGCAGTGTGTCTCCCAGCAATAACCACATTTGCATTTGGGGCACATTGGTGTTCACATTCATCCTTATAGAGAGCCAGACTGTCTAGGTATTGACCGCTACTAAAAATGCTAACTTTTTTCAATCAGTGGGATAATTAAATTCCATACTGACTGTTTCAAGGAGTACTTGGGCAAAAGGTACTTGGATGCCATCCTCTTTGACTGCCTCCCGGAGGCACTTTAAGGTGGTATCTTCTTGAGGATACCAGTGCAAAGGGCAAGCAGGATTGTGATGTAAATTAACAGGAAATGCATCATTTACCTCTTTTTCCCATTCCCAGTGTTTTGCCTGGTTATCTTGAATACATCATAAGCCTTCATAATAATCATGCCATTCTGTAGTGGTCGACTGAGATTTTCTATTTATATTTGTCTGATAGTAAGATTTCCATGGATCTTTAGGGTGTAATGACCCATCATCGCCAGTAGGGAGTGCTTCTGTGTAGTCAGGTGGGTCCTCCCTGTCAGGTTCCTCTTTCATTTTCTGACAGGGCAGAGGTTCTGTGGCCAACTTGGCCGGGTTGGGGACCCTTCTCTTGGCGTCATCTTTGGAGCTTTTAAAGGCTCGAGAGAAGGGTAGATTTTCAGCAGAATAGAGGCCTTCTCCTCCATTGAGTTTACCTGATCCCACTGACTCAGCAAAATATCTTTCTCCAAGTCGCAGGTAAGGGATGGATCTCCCCACGTGCTCTGCAGCAGGACAAGTGGCGGGATCCACTAACAGCAGGAAGGCCCCTGCATCGACCCCAGTGATGCTGTCCAAGCCCATCAAACACACTTAGATGGTAAGTTAGGTAGGTTGGAACCCCAGGGTATAGGCTTTTCCCTCATGTTGCTCCACTTCTTGGACTCGATTTAGGAGCTGAGTCCAAGTATGGGGGACCACAGCTAGGAAGTGCAGAGCCAGGGATTAAGGGGGAGAAGGATTTCCTAATACTGGGAAAGGGCAGAATAGGCAATTTCACATTGCCTAGTTTGCAAGAGGGCAGCAAGAGCCTGTGCCTGTGGGTGCTTCTCCTTGCAAAGTGCGTGGCCCATGATGTGAGTTGAGGACACTTACCGAGTCAAAGGAGGCACAGTTGCCCCATGTTTGGGTGCCACTTGCAGCATTTTTGGGGCTGTGGGGGACTGGAAAGGGGTGACAGAGAGACGACTCCATAGATCAGGCTGATGGCGCAGATCCAAGTTTATTAAGGAAGTGCAGGAGTCTATATAGACTGAAGAGGAAGGGTGGAAGTGACCTCAGAGGAAGGGTGGGGTTGAGCTTCAGGAAGGGTGGAAGTAGCCTTAGGGAAGGCGGGGATGCATTGTGGGGTGGGCTCTGAGTGGGGGGCACTAGCAGGGATGCTCTACTCAGTGTTCCAAGGAGCAGGGAGTCTGAGTGTGCTCCAAATCTCTCTTCTGCCAGGGCAGCCAGCCAGACCTCAAGACCTCGACTTCCCACAGTCTCCACCTTAGAACTCTAGTAACCCCATCACCATCAAGGTTTCATGTCCCTCTGTGCACTCCAAATCACTTTGCTTTCTGCAAAACTTTCTGGCCTATGGGTATGTGAGGTGCCCCTTAAAGGCTCTTTGCACACCCCAGCATGTGGCACCTGTTCAAATTCAGGCATTTCCTTGATCATGTCCTTGATCACCTTGTCAGATGGGAAAAAGAAAGACCACTAAACTTTGTTCCTAATGTGAGTGGCCAAGCGGGTGATGACAAGCAGTCAACTGGACTTGATGACAGTGCTTTCAATCTCTCCGCAGAAACCAGCCTGGTTCCTTACCATGGAGGGTGAGATGCCTCATACTTCCTTACCTGAGCTGAAGAGTCTCAAGA
>PVJX010048012.1:0-11641 GCA_004027295.1 Dolichotis patagonum
AAGAGAGAGAGAGAAGAATTTGATGGGGGGGGCACGGAGGGAGTCACCACAAGGAAGGCTGTGGGGGCTTTCCTTGCAGATGAAGGGCAGGTTCTGCCTGATATAGCCTCTGATGGGGGTAGGGCTCTGGTGGCTGGTGTGAGCTGATGTATTTTGTAAGAGTGCAAGGGATTGGGTAAACCTTTACATTCCTGAGCTCTGGCAGACTTTTGGGAGGGAGAAGCCATAGGGGCTTCTGGGAAGAAGGAGGTATGCATTATCATGGCACAGCTTTGAACCACTGGCATGATGCTTGTGCTGTCTCTCAGACAGGGGATCTAAGAGCTATGAAAAGGATATATTTGAGACATTTGTAGGAAAATCAATGCAGTTAGGAAATCTAACATTGGGTGAAATAAATCAAACACACAAGTTTAAATATCTTATGGTACTGTATCTCTCACTTAAGTAAAGTGAAGTATAAACAAATACTAAAATAAAGTTTTGAAAGAAGGAAACAAGGGAGTAAATCTCTTGAAAATGGGAAGGTTCCACAAGACCAAGAGCAACAGGGAGTGCTAGGAGATGTGGAAATAAGAGGATCTAAAACATGCCACTTACAGGTACCAAATAGCCACAACAAATGTAAAGCTTATATGTCATAAATATTTGCTAAGAATAGTAGCAATAATAAAAATGAAAATGGGGGAAAGGATTCATAGATAGAGGAAAAGTAGGATGTGGAAGGGGTTGAAAATAAAATGAAGCTGTGCTACGTACATGTAGCTACTCCCCAAGATGAATGTAAACTCCATGTATTCAAAATATGTACTACTAAACACAGAGAGTGCCAGAAGTAGCTGATACAGTCAACACACTATAAATGTAAAGGCTGTCTAGTGTGATGGTGTGTGCCTGTGATCCCAGCACTCAGGAGGCTGAGGCAGGAGGATTGCCATGAGTTTGAGGCCAGCCTGTGCTACATAAGTAAGTTCAAAGTTAGCCTGCACTACATAGTGAGACCCCACCTAAAAAACAAAACAAGATGAGCTAGGAAGAGAACTAGTCAGCTTCTCCCAAGATTCAGCCAGATTGGAATTTAGGGCACTGAGCAAGAAAGCAACACTTCCTCCCTCCTGGTAAGTGGCCTCAATATGAACCAGCAGTGGGTGAGCCAGGAAGAGAACCAGTCAGCATCTCCCATAAACCTACCAGCACATGGGCTAAGAATCAAACATCCCAGTCCCCTCACCCCATTAACCACTGGTGGCCAGTGGTCTGAGCATCTCTTGGAAGGATGATCATATACAACATAGCAAATATGGGGGATTTCCTTCTATCTTCTCTTTGAAGGAAAATATTGTTTTCACTGTTTTGCTTTGTTCTGATTAATTGTTTTGCTCTATTCAATATTCTGTTTTGATTGGTTGTATAATGTTCTATTTTTGGTTTGATTTTGCTATACCTGATTGAATGGACAACTATTGTGAAGATAACGGGATATACTATGGAACCTATTACTGTTATCCTGGTATCCTGCTGTGAAGTTCTGTACCAGTTTCACTGCATTGTCTCAGTTGGCTTTGTTCTGTCTTGTTCTGATGTATTTTACTACCTTCAAAATAAATAAATAAATAAAAACAAAACAACAATAATAACAAATGAAAACATAAAAACATAAAGGCTACATTCCATTTTGGAAATGAAACAATATTTGTATAATTCTTTGATATTTGAACTGAAGATAATTGAACAGTGTTCCTGTAAGTGAACATTTATTATAAAATTAAGATTAAATATTTTTTGAATGTGATCTTTTGCAAAATATTATTGTAAAATTTTTAGTCATGATTTACATAATGGTACACACTTACACAGTACATAATTGTACTATACTTATGAAATGAAGAAGTTTATAATTTCATATTCTCATTAATATCTTTTGTCTGAACAGGCAATAGCATTGTATGATGTTAAAGTTTACATATAAAATAGTGAATGATTCTTGTGTTAATTTTATAAGTACATTAGTGTTAGAATTATTATGAACAGATGTAGTTATGTAAATTTTATACTATCAATTTTCCTACAGATCCATTTTACAACTATATTTGTGCAACTACTACAACTATAGAAAATATAGCAATTTTTTTTCAGTAAATTCTTCCATGTTCACAAGATAAATGAAATGGAAAAGTAATTTGTCCATCCAATGATTAAATAGACATTACTTTGGCAAAAAAACAGTATTATTTTTGCTCCTTGAAAGAACAAAAACTACAAGTTCTCACAGTTTCCTTAAACTCCAAAAATACAGTTTAGCTTAAAGATATGAGTTAAAACTAGCAAATCTCTTAGTTAACTATAAAGAAAAATCACAAAAGATTTTTATCTTAAGTATTCATGGTTACTGCACAATAATGGTATGGATAGAATACCAATTATAGTGGTGATGACAGTGGTTGATGATAATGGAAAGAAAAAGAAGAGCTACATGAACCATAGGACACTGTTGTTGAGGCTTTGGTGTATTTACAGCCCAGAAAAAAGTCTTTGGAAGGCCCTTGATAGTCTACAAAAACATGAACATATGTGTGAGTGCACTGACCTCTTTCCAACAGCCAGTTGGATACAGTAATGATAAGAAAAAACACTACATCTAAAAATACTCAATGAATTGCCATTTATATTAGCAAAAACCCAGGGTAAAAACTAAAAAGAAATAATAAGGGGAATAGTTATGTAAATCATGGTATATTTACTTTCTGGAATTTGCAACTTTAAGCCCCAATTAAGAAACAATCAAACAGGAAAAGGAGTTACAACAGTAAAACAAGAAAAAAGATGATGCAAAATCACAAGCATAGTGCTCTCCTCGGCCTGATGGTCCAGTTGCTGCCGTTCTCATGTTAGAGTGTGCAGCAAAGATCATGACCACCTCTCCTTAACCAAGAAGCAGTTGTTGCCGTGCATCATCCTGTTGGAATCTACACATCTTGACTGACGAAATGAGAATAAAACTGGCAAACATTGAAAAAGCTAATTCATCTACAGAAACATTTACGGTTTCCTCTCCCTAAAGCCTTCAATAATGTCATGCCTTTCAAATGGATATTTGGTCTCATTTTTATTAATGGAGCACGGTCCTTGACCCCGTATCATACCTCAAGACTTTAGCAAGCCAAGTCTTTGTGTGGTCCCAAACTCTTTCAATTTATGAGGCTATTTCTCCATATCCAACTGGTTACTAAATTCTTACACATCTACCACCCACACAACCACAGCAGGCAGACTGACATACCCAATTTTCAAGCTGTAGGATGCACTTGCTTCTTTGCATATGACACAAGATTATGAAAACAGAACTCTGACAGGATTGGCACTTGAGGAAAATTGATGAGGGCAGAATATCTAAGGGACAGAAGGAAAAGAGGCCTGTCAGAATGGGTAGCACAATGCTTCAAGGACATGCCAGAAATCAGCCTGCAGCACAGCAGTATCTTTATAGGCAGTGACAAAACCAACCCCACGCTGCCACCAGCAATGGGACAGCTCAATTTGCAATAGAGAAACTAAGGCCAGCCCTGCAACTCTTAAGTATGTTTTCCAAGGAGAAATACTGGCTATCGACCTGAAAGACACTTTCACCTTTGTGAAAGAGTCAGCAAAAGTACTCATCCATCAGGACACGTAATGCATATTAATTTTTCTTGTTGGCAGACAGCCAGTCAGAAATCAAGGAGTTACATTTTCTCAGTAGTTCAGAATTTCACATGAGATGCTCTTATAATATTCACTCTGCTCCTCAGGTTAGAAAAAAAATGGAATCATGCCATCATTAACGTCAGTAAGAACGAATAATGAAACAAGTAGGAAAACAAAGCAAAAGCCTGATAAAGGACTGCTAGCTACTGGGCTTATCTTTAAAAAATGGTTGTATGTCAAAGACAAACTAGTCACCTTTTTAAAAATACAGCAACTGTTTAAGCTAAATGGCAGAAAACTCTGGAGAGTCTCTCCTTTTGATGAAATGAAATTTCCCTGAAGATTTTGCAAAAAGATTTTGTTCCATGTATTATCGCTTTCCTAAAACAGTTCTCAGAAGACACCCTCATCTATCATTCTCTGACACCAGGTTTTTCCATTACTGGACATACATTAATTCCTGGTGACATCAGTAGGAATGTAACCGTAGCACATTCATATCTATGTGAATATGCCATTCCTCCGTATCTCTTCTTTGGATATCTATCACAGTTTAAATTATTCAATAACCACAAATTTTGATTTGCCACGTTTACCATGTTTCTGTCTCAGGTCAAGATATACCTAACTCAAGAGATACTAGTAAGGCACATATTATTAGTATTCCCTACATCCCATTTATAAGAGACTTGCTCAAACCAACATCTTTCTGTGAGGGAAGCAACTGTCATGGTTTATGTCGGTGGCCCCCAGGCCTCATGTATTTGCATTGTACATTTGTGACTGGTTCATTGTCTAGTGCTTGGATTGATGGTGTCAGTGCTACACTCTTCTAGGTGTTGGAGCCAGGATTTGATGTAATGGCAGGAAGAAGGTGTGTCTCTCTCTCTTGCATGTTCCCACTTGCAGTTTGCAGCCGCCATGAACTATGGCCCTGCCATGCCACCCTGCCTTGGTGCCAACTGAATATGGACTGAAACCTCCAAAAACTGTAAGAAATAAACCTTTCCTTTCCCAACTTTGGGCATCAGGTATTTTGTCTCAGCAATGAATAAAAAGTAACTAAGACAGCAACCAACAAGCATTGTTCACTAAGCGAACAGTAATTTGTATTTTATAACTTCTGCAGTAGAAAATGCATGTATTTTGTAACAAAACACTTAAGTATAAGTAGTCTCCTCCATGATAAATGGAATAACATGAGGAGACTATTTCTTTAGTTATTATTATGACTTATTTTGATATATATTTGCTTATTTAGTTTATTTCTCATTCACTAAAATGTAACCCCTATGGAGTTTATATACTTAATAACTTGCCTCAAACCACATATTGTAAAATAATATTGCCTCAAATCAGACATAAGTTGAAAAATCTTCTTCAATCCATGTAGTTGTTGTTTTGCTTAACAAATATTTATGGCACACAAGTTCCCAGTATGGTTGTAGAAAATAAAAATATATCATTGAACAAAAGTGGAAAAAGCCACTCCCGTAAAATTTCTACTCTCAAGAAGTTTATTTTTGGCAAGATGGAATTTAAAACTATACAAAATGGCCAGGGATGTGTCTCAGCAGCACAGTGTCTGCCTGACAAGTACAAGGTCATAAGTTTGATTCCCAGTAAAAAAAATAAATAATAAATATACGAAATGAATAGACATATAAGGGAATATGACCTAATCAGTTACTGACTTGCCGTAAGAAACAGTTTTAGGTTGGTGGATATCTTCTATATTAAATGGAGAGGAGACAGCTTTAAGAACATCAGAGTAAAAAAGAGGACATGTACCTGAGGAAAGTGCACTGTAATCAGAGAAAATAGCAAATGAAAAGGTTTGGTTTAATTGAGAAACTAAAATCGTAAAAGAGAGACAATGTAGCTAATTAGGGGAGGAGCCTCATTCAGAGCTACCCAAAGAAATTCTACTAACATACAGGTAATTGGAAGAAAGAGGAGGGACATACACCTGCAACTGAAATCAATCGGGCATAAAGGACTAACAGATCAAGCCAAACACAGATAAAAGACTTAATAAAAGGGACAGCCCACCTGTCTGCCAGTGGATCACTGGATCAGGATGACTGCCCACCATACCTCAAATCTTAAAAGAAGGTGGGGAAGCATATACTAACATAATGTGGCTGAATCAAATCATGCAGGATAGACTTGGAATATAAGGTCCCCTGCCTCTTCTGCTTTCCTCCAAACAAAAGACGCTACAGTCCAGTGTCTGCTGACACAAACTGTTCCCTCTCTGATGATTGGTGAGTTTCCCTTTTTTTCATTTTTGTCTTTTTATCTTTTTTCTCCTTTCCTTCTCTTTTTTCTCTTCTTTCCTTTCTCTCTGTGGACCAGAGTACTAACTGAAACTGCTAGGAACAAAATTAAAGACTAGGAGGTGAGTAGTAAATGCAAGAGCTAACCTCTCCCCTGTGACCTGTGGTGAGAGAGGCATAGATAATTAGACAGTCTGCACCTTAGGACTGTGCAACCCTAATCTATCCCACACTGCTGAGAGCTGGGAATGGAAAGAACCACACAGCATCCCCCATCTCCCCTGAGAAAGTTACAGACTATAGCAGAGACAGGTGATAGATAATGGCAGCAGACCTTGAAAAGCAATGGAATGGGAAGTTAACACCCCGCCTTAGAAAAAGAGCAAGCATTGGGGCAGAGCATTCTTGGTCTGCAACAGCAAGATCAGAGGACCAGACTGTATCATAGCATCCCACCTCTTCCTGCAATAAAGAATCTCAGAGGACAGAGACTGCAGCAGAAGAGGCACACAGAAGGCTGAGTAAAGACAATGAAGAGCCAATAGTACACAGGACTGGGAACAGCCCTGTCTCTGTCTGAAAGCAGCACAGGGACTGGGAAAGGGATACCACTAAGAGAAATATGGCAAAGAGTGGGAGGCCACGAAGGAACATATAGAAAACCAGGACCCCACATCAGAAGGTCAACATCAGCCCCAAATCCAGCATAAACTACTGCAGGTGTGGCAATGTTATCTAGTAGTTTTGGACCCTTGGTGGACACCAGAGGAACTTTGTTATTTTATTCTATTTATTTTTTATTTTTATTTCTTTTTGGCTGGTTTGTTTGCTTTTCCTTTTTTTCTTTTGGTCTTTTACCTATATTTTTGTTGTAATCTATTTTTCTACTTACTCCTTTTCCCAATTTACCTCTCTAGACTTAATAGTAGTTTCAAAGGACTGAATAATCTCTAATATTTCTGGTCAACTCCAATAATTCCTTGCTTATTCATTCATTCTTTCTATTTTGCACTCTTCTCTTGCTTCCCAAAATTTGCAGGATCATTCTTTGTCCTTCAGACTGTTCTACTTTATGCCTTTTCAGTTATCTGTTCTATTCACTATCCTTAAATTTCCTCACCATAGGGTAAAATCACTCTACCAAGGAGAAACATTTTGCATAAAAGTTTCCAATATATGATTGGTTCTGTTATATAATTGTAGATTTTTATTCTATGAGTAAAGGTACAAAATTAATAGTTATCACAGTTTGTTATTTTCTAAAGTGTGCTTTGTGCTATTATTATTGTTAATCATACTACTTTAGCAACAATGCAATATTTGTTTTAATAATTGTTCTCACTTCTTTAAAAATACTGGGAAGTTCTGGGCAATAATCTCATCACAGTCCAGCATCAAAGGACTGAGGACTGAGCTGAATAGATACCAACATCTCACTGTTAATTAATTGGAAAGATAGGATCTTGGTACAGACAAAAACCAAGAACCTCCTACACAGAACACATCCCTGAAGAACACTTGCCTAGAAAGGCCTTCATAAAACTGCCTGCTACAAAAACTTATAAGGATAAACACAGAAAAATAAAACCTTTTGAAAAAGAAAATGACAAGACAGAGAAGCAAAATTCAACCACAGACCTACAGCCTACCCAGAGTGAGTCCAGGAAACAATGAGATAGAGAAAAATAGCAGATATTAAATTTTCTGAAGTGATAGTAACCAAAGCAAAGAAACAAATCAATGAGGCTATAGCATAAACCAGATCAAAAATAATCTCTCAGGTTAAAAAAAAAACCCTCAACATTCATAAAGGATTTTCTCAGCAAAACTAGAGTGGAGATACATAAAAATTATGATATGAAAAGGATGAAAACAATGATCAGTATAGGAAAGAAATACTAGGCAAAAATCCGTTGAAAGCTCCAATGATATGAATGATAGATTTTCTGACTTTCAAGACAGGATCATGGTTAGTGATCATGAAAAGAAAGATCTCTTGAAAATAACAAAGAATCAGGAAATAACAATTCAACAACTGCAAGATCATGCAAAGAAAAATAATACAAGAATAACTGTTGTTAATATAAGAGCAGGCATCATCACAAATCACTTTTAAAATAACTATTTACAGAAATAATAACAGAAAATTTCACAAACACAAGAAAAGAATATGATATGCAAAAAATTAGACATATAGAATTCCAAATAGCCATAACCAAAATACATCTTACAGCCAGGCATATAATTAACAAGATCTCAGAAACTCAGCAGAAGAACAGAATATTAAAAACTGTTCTAGAAAACAAATTGATCACCTATAATGGAAGATCCATCAGAATTATGGTAGACTTAGCAACACAAACTCTCAAGTCAAGAAGAGCTTGGACTGGAGTATTTCAAATCCTGAAAGACAACAACTTCCAACCTAGATTGGTGTGCCCTGAAAAACTATCTTTCAAAATTAATGGACAAATAAGATACTTCCATGATAAAGAACAAATGAAGAAATTCATGACCACCAAACCAACTTTACAAATATACTGAAAGATATTCTAGACAGCAATAAAAGTGACCACAATTCCAAGAGCAGCAACAGAAAGAAATCATCAAGCAGGGTATGCATTTAATAGAGTGGAAAAGCAGAGAACCAATAGCAGGAAAATAACATGACAAAGATAAGCCAATACATATTAGTTATAATCATCAGTGTAAATGACTTCAATTTCATCAGTCAAAAGAAATAGACTGGCAGAGCAGATCCAGAAACAAGAATAACAGTATCTGTATACAAGAGACACATTTAACTCAAAAGCAAAGTCATAGACTGAAAATCAAAACACGGACAACACATGTTCATATCAGCACAATTTGTAATAGCTAAATCTTGGAAACAACTAAGATACCCATCAACTACAGAGTGGATGAAAAAGATGTGGTATTTTAATACAATGGAATATTACTCAGCTATGAAGAAGGTTGATCTTGAGGCCTTCATAGGGAAATGGAGACAATTTGAGACTATCCTCATTAGTGAAATAAATAAGAATCATATTTATAAATATCACATTGTGTCTCTAGTGTAAAAAGTAATAAGAAATGTAGGAGTAATAAAACCCAAAATGTGTAATTGCTACTGTAAAAAAGAGAAAAAGAAAGTGCTCTACAGGATATAACTGCATGTATGTTTAAGTGTGTAAGATGGATGACCATATTACTATTTTTGTTAGATCATGGAGCACAACTGTTAATAGTCTCATTGTTTGAATGTGTACTTTGTATTTTCAATTTTGTAACTTGAACAACTATTTCCAAGATGACAGTATGTGATTTATCAAGTAATGATTTCTTAGTGTTTTTTTCTTTTCTTTTTTTCCTTGGAATTCTGTATTTTTGCTACCTTTTTTTCTGTTTTGTTTTTTTCTCTTTAAATCAAATTTTAAAAAAACAAAGCAAAACATGGAAAAAATTACTTCGTGTGACAGGAACCCAGTAAAAAGTAGGTTAGCTATTCTGTTTGCAGACAGTGTGAACTTTAAGAATGATCAAAAGAGAGAAAGAAGTTTGCTACATACTTTTTAAGGGAAACATTCAAAAGGAAGAGATAATAATCATAAATATATATGCACCAAATATAGGAACATCCAACTATATAAGATAATTATTAATAGATGTGAAAAATTAAATGATGAACAACATGATTGCAGTGGAGAACCTTGTATACTAATATACAGTGACATAGAGCAATCAGACCAAAAAGTCTGCAAAGAAATATCAGAAATGAGCCAGACCTCTGGATAAATGGGTTTAATAGATAGTTATGTAGTGCTACATGTTTATGTAAGTGTATGCTACACTTGAAGCTTCTATAGAAGAAGAGCAAGACAAACCCAATAGGAAGAACAAAGTTAGAGATCAGAGAAGAAATTAACACAATGAAGACTAAGAAAACAATGCAAAGGACTAATGAACTGAAGAATTGGTTCTTCAAAAGAATAAATAAAATAGTTAATAGTTAAAAAAAGGAAAGGAAAGAGTAAAATTCATGCATTGAAGAATGAAAAGGGTGAAATGATTACAGATCCTGTGAAAACTCAGAAGATCATAAATACCTACTTTGAAAACCTTTACTCTCATAGGATGGGGAACATAGAAGAAATGGACAGATTCCTAGACACATATAAATTACCAAAGTTGAATTAAGAAGATATAAAAATTCTGAATAATGCAATATCAGTCAATTAAATTTAAATGCAATTAAAAACTTACCAAAAAGTAAAACCTAGGTCCTGAGAGATTCACTGCTGCATTCTACAAGAAATTTAGAGAAGATTTAATGCCAACTCTCCTCAAGCTCTTTAATGTAACTAAAAGGGAAGCAATCCTCCCTAGCTTATTACTGGAAGCAAGTATTACCCTGATACCAGAGAACAGCTCAAATAAAAAAGAAAACTAGAGGCAAATCTCTCTAATAAAGACAGATGCAAAAATCCTCAATAAGATATGAGCAAACAATTCAGCTAATGATCAGAATCTTATACATCATTACCAAGTGGGATTCACCCCAGGAATAGAGAGACAGTTCAACATACTCAAATCAATAAATGTAAAACACCATATTAACAGAGTTAAGGACAAAAATATATTGATTATCTCAATATAAGCAGAAAGTCTTCCAACAAAGTCCAGAACCCATTCATGACAAAAGCCCTACAGAAAATCAGAACAGATGGTCTTGACCTCAATCTGATAAAAGCCATCTTATGACAAATCAACAGCCAACATCACACTAACTGGACAAAAAATTGAAAACTTATTTTTTTTAATCAGTAACAAGAGAAAGATGTCTACTATCTCCACTCTTATTCAACATAGAAACTTTAGCTAGAGCAATTAGACAAGAGAAAGAAAAAAGCAATAAATATAGGAAAAGAAATCAAAAATTAAAGTCAAAAATTAATAGCATTCCTGTACATGAATAACAAACTCACTAAGAGAGATATTAGGGAAACCATACCCTTCACAATAGCATAAAAAAACAAACAAACAAAACTCAGCCTCTCAATTTAGGGAGCCAAGAGCCTGCAGGGGAGTTGGAACTGAGTGAGGTGAGTCCTGGTGCCCAGGAGAGAGTTGGAGACCTAAGCTGTAGTGATTGAGTTTCTAGCAAGTTACCAGGACAATAGACTGGGCCCAGGAGGTTCCAGGGCCTCAGTCCACCATGCCCAGCAGCCTTCTTTCAGTCCAGGAGGCGGAGACCACATAGCGGGACTCTTGGCCCCCTTGGGCCAGCCTGGGGAGAGCTTAAGACCAGCACTGCCAGTGGTTGACTTCATATCCACCCCCCTAGGTCAGGGGATTGCACCTCCAGAGGTTCTGCTGGCCCCAGTTCACACACCCAGCTACTGCCTCTCAATTTAGGGAGCCAAGAGCCTGTAGGAGAGTTGAGACTGAGCGAGGTGAGTGCCTGTACCCTGGCGAGAGTTGGAGATCTGCGCTCCCAGTGATTGAGTTTCTAGAGAGCTACCAGGACAATGGAGTGGGCCCAGAAGGTTCCAGGGCCTCAGTCCACCATGCCCAGCGGTGTTATTTCAGTTCAGAAAGCAGAGACCATGCAGGAAGACTCTCGGCCCAGTTGGGCTGGCCTGGGAGAGCTTAAGACCATCACTCCCATGTTGAGT
>PVJX010048013.1:0-11639 GCA_004027295.1 Dolichotis patagonum
TACCAAAAAAAAAAAAAAAAAAAAAAAAAAGAAAAGTTGTGGCTTCCCCCTCGACATCCCAGAATGACAAACTTTGACTTCTAACCACTTAGTGAGATAAATGATTCAAGTAGTAGTAATATTTCCGAGTCAGTTTGAATGGTTTATGACCCAAGTAAGTCTGTTAGGTAGTGCCTGCTTAACATGCTTTTGAAAGAATTGATAGACATGTGGACAATTTCTTCAACAGAAAAAGGGATATGCAGAGCTTTTGTATGCCATTCATCATGACTCCAGCTTCTGTCTGTGTCATTGAAGTACCTATTCATTTTCTGCGATTTCCCAGACCTTGAAAAACATTCAGTAGTGGGTTCTGGTATATGTTACTATAAGTAGTAAGTGTGGTTATGACATACATGATGAAATAGGAGTTCTTGAAAACCAGATTCATACCTATGATCCATGTGAGCTGTGATCCATGCTGGAGCATGACCATCCCAAGAACAAAGAGTGCTCTGGGCAAGCCATGTGAAGAAGCTGCTTCAACCTAGAGAACACCTAGTCCCAAGACAATCTGAACAGTGGGTTGCCAGGACAACAGGGTGTCATGTGACAGTAAGTTGCTAAAAGGTACAAATAATTGCCCTTGCAGTGAGGGGCCAGTGCCTTTCCTCCTATCAGGAGAGTAAGGGCTTCACCTGACACCAGCTTTGTTTCTTCTTTATTTTCTAATCCTCTTGCAGTCCTTCACCCCAAGAACCTCAAGAGCCACTGAGTCGTGGCAACAGAGTTTACTGGGTTGTGGACAATAACCACCAACAGCACCTTCTAAATCATGTTGGAAAAGATTTTCAAGATCACTAGTATAACTTATAGTACCTTCATTACACATGGAAAAATAAGAATTATACTTGGTGATAGATTTTATTACTGTGACTCAAATTTAATGTAAGTCCAGAATCAGAATCTAGTTCTTCAAAGGTTGAGAAACTTCCATTGGATCAAAACTACCTTCCGTGGCCAATAACATTAAGTTTATCCCATCAAATATGTTTGCATCAAGGCCATACAGGAGATCTTGGCTTGTCAGACATGTCAGATCATCTGAATGTCAATAGGTGGATGAAATCTTGCCAAATTAGTACCAGGAAGGGCTTGAGAATTCAATGGCATGAATGGTTTGTGCCTGTAAAATCCCTACTATTGAATCTCTTCTGAATGTGTTCTTGGGACACAGTAATATGGTTTTATGAAGATTTCCATCATGATTTATGGCCTGGATAAAGTTTATATTTATACGCTACAGATTCTACCTGGAAAGGACAAAGTATTTTCCAATGAAATGCTCTCCAGAGAATATTCAGGCTGTGATGAAAGAAGCTGAAATAAGTCTTCCAGAGAGAGTTGTGTTCTCATTCTCCTTATTCTGCTGCTGTAGTGATTTCTCCTGAGCTGATGCTGTTTCTTCATTCTCCTGTGGGGAACTGCGAGCCACAGAGTCACACTTCTCTCTCAGTACCTCATTTTCTTGGCTCCGGTGTCTACCAGAAACCAGTACCTGTGCAGTGGACTCTGCATCTGTCTTCTCCTTCACCTCGGCTGCCAAGGGATTGCTGCGCGCCGCTGGAGGCCGCTGTCTACACCGACGCCGACTCCCAAGGTGGCGGAGGCAGCGGCGCCTAGCAGCACCTGGGCCCAGTCAGCGTCTCCGTCCACCACGCAGTGTACCAGCCACACGTCCACCTGATTGCACAGGATGAAGGGGACCCTGAGCGCGTGCACGTCCCGGAGCAGGTGGCCCTCGTGAGGCGCCACGGGGTCTGGCTCCGGGGCCTTGAGGTGCAGGTGGCCGGCTGACCCATAGCCGCCAGAGGCAGGGAAGGTGGGCGGGGCGGGGCGCCTAGGGCCATCAACTGGTCCCGGAGCACGGCGTGCGGGGGCAGAAGGTAGAGGTCCAGGTACAGGTCCAGCAGCAGCCCAGACAAAGTCAGCAGAATGGTGAGGCACAGGAGGCTGCCCAAGGTCGCCCCCTATGGCTTCAGGAGCTTTATCTACCTCCTCACTCCAGGGCCTCCCTGCAGCTCCCGCGGGTTCCAGCACTGCTCTGGCTGCGGTGCTCTGTTGGGCCGCAGGCACTTGAGAAGCTGGGAAGTGAACAGTGCGCCAGGACGAGCAGCGGTTATCCAGGGCTCCCTGAGCCCAGCACAAAGGCGCTCCCCGGTAGCAGGCTCAGCGCCTGATGTGGTCAGGCTTAGGGCGAGGGGCCACCTGCAAGCCAAGCCCGCAAAGGTGACTTGCATGCCAGGGCCCACCGGACTGACCTTATCTATTATTTTTCCATAGACCTCTGTCAGTATAACAAGTTTTCTCAAGAGAGACTTTCTTGACCACCATATGAAAAACAGCACCCATTCAAATTCTTTGTCACCCTATATTTTATTTTTACATAAATTTTTTTATTTTACATAAAAACTTATCTGTACTGAACCCCAGATATATTTCATACATAAATACACACTAACATAGAAGTATAGGTGTTTGTAAGGTCCTTGAACACACATTTTATTGACTTTGTTCTGTTTTTTTTTTTTTTAATCAGTACAGGGAATCAAACTCACAACCGTGTGCTTATAAGACAGGCACTTATGCTGCTGAATTAAATCCCCAGCCCCAACTTTGCCCTGTTTTATTCCTAGCTTCAACCCAGGAGTTGCTCAACAAATATTTGTTGGAGGACTTGTCTATTTCTTTTATTGTTTCCTTCCCTGAAAAAAATGCAGTCTTACAGAGGGTCAAGACTTGGTTATTTTTAACTTTGATTCCGCATTGTATAACAAGGCCAGCAGATAGTAAGCACTCAACGGTTATTTATAGAATGAAGAAAATGATGAATAATGGATTCCCACAATGTACCAGGCCTTAAATTGTGTATGTATGAAATAATAAAAAATATATAAAATGAAAAAAATCCAAGACATTACCAGAACATAAACCTAAATTCTGCTAAGGAAGTCAGCAAAATATTACAGAGAAAGTGATATTTATCCTTAGAACATCAGGATGAGGAGTGGTTAGATTGGCTAAGGACGTGAAGAAAACAATGTTCTAGGTAGATGGAACAACATATGCAAAATTCCTGAGGCAGAAAAGAAAATGGCAAGTTTGATAAAGAAGGCTAGTATATATATATATATATATACATATATATATATATATACATATATATACATATATATACATATATGTATATATATACGTGTGTGTGTGTGTGTATATATATATATATATATATACTTCAGTTGAAGAACACCAGGAATACACAGGCAATTAAATAAACAAATTTTACTACTCACTGCAGTGAAGGAGAATGCATGCCATGTGAAACTATGGAGCATTTCAGAAAGGTCATGCTAGAGAAAAAAAACTACTAGGATTTAGGCTTTGATTGGGTAATTCTGGTATTTATGTCCACCAGGAGAACAATAGTGCCTACTCCTGAGTTAAAAGCTACTTTATTAACAACACAGAAGCCTAGTTGTGGCAGACTAGGGCCCAAATATCAAGGACTATTTTCCTTCATACAACTAAAGTGCAAAGAATTTGGAGAAAAGTGAATGAGCCCTCCTTCCTGGTAAGAGGTGGCAGCATGAGCAAGCAGCAGGCATACCAGGGAGAAAGCAAGTCAGCATTTCCCGAGATCCAGCCATGTTGCAACTTGGAGGGCCAAGCAAGAAAGCAATAAGCCCTCTTTCCTAGTAAGCAGTGGTGGCATGAACCAGCAGCAGGTGCGCCAGGGAGAGAACCAATCAGCGTCTCTTGTGAGCCTACCGACAAGCAGACCAAGAATCAAACATCCCCCCACCCCCGCCCCAAGCCCCATTAGCAACTGGATGGTGTTGAGGACAGCCAGAGTTGATAGCAACTAAGGCACATAAAGCAACTAAATGCTTGTATTGTTTGGTTGATTAAACTGACCTGGGGGCATACCATATATGAATCATTCTTATCAGCCTACAAGGCAAGTAGTAATTTCACCTGTGTTGACCCCTCTCCACATTTCCCTCCTGAAAATGCTTGTATTGTTTGGTTGATTAAGCTGACCTGGGGCCAGAGGTCTGGGATCTGGGGCCAGATCCCAAGAGATCTGAGCATCTCTTGGGAAGATGACAGTATGCAATATAGCAAATATGGGGAATTTCCTTCTATTTTCTCTTTGAAGGTAAGTGTTGTTTCACTGTTTTTGCTTTGTTCTGATTAATTGTTTTGCTCTATTTAATATTCTGTTTTGATAGGTTTTATAATGGTTTGTTTTGTTTTGATTTTGCTATACCTGATTTAACAGAAAACTATCATGAAGATATATTATCATACCTATTACTGTTATCCTGGTATCCTCTTCTGAAGTTCTGTATCAATTTCACTGCATTGTCTTGATACAGTGAAATTACAATTTCACTGTATCAATTTCACTGCATTGTTCTGTCTTGTCTGTTGTATTTTACTATCTTCAAAATAAAACTAAAAAAATAATTTGGAGAAAAGTGATACAAGAACCTGGGGAAGGAGACAGGGTTGGGCCATGTTAGACAGGAGGCTTATGTTTGTAAAGTTGAATGTGGTGGTGGTACATGTCTGTAATCCCAGCACCCTGGCAGGCTGAGGTAGAGGGATTGCATGTTGAAGTACAGCCTGAGAAGCTTAGTGATATAGCAAGATTCTGTCTGAAAATACAAAAAAGGCTAGCGATATTGCTCAGTGCAAAGGCCCTGAGTTCAATCTCCAGTACAGAAAAAAGAGAGATGGAAGAGTAGAGAGATTATATGTACTTAAATCTATGTGTCAAGGACTATGGAAGATCTGAGATTTTAATCTCTTGAAAATTTATAGGTTACATTGCCACAAACTGATAGATGCTGGTAGAAGATAAGACTTGGGTCACGGACAGAAAACTTTATTACTTGAAGCAAAAGTAGTAGCCAGAACTTCATGTTTACAGGTTCTGTGCACCCTCTAAATCTTCTAAGGACAATGAAGGTGGACTTCCCTGAATGTTTATACGTGCTGAGCATGGTTGTGGGAGATCTGTTGCTTTCATAAGGAGTGGAAACAATTCTGCTGTTTGTTGGAGCTGTCAGTTTATCCCTCAGGGTTTCTCATTACAATTAGATCATGAGAAGTCTACAATTAAATGGTGATTGGGGCTTTGAATTCATGGCCTATTCAGTGAAACATGAAAGAACACATAGGGTCCATGATGCATTTCTTCTTCTAACACTGTGTCTTTAAAAAAAGGTTAATATTTGGGAAACTGGCTCATTAAATAGAGAAAACAGACACTGAATTGCTGTCTTCTACCATATATGAATCATTCTTATCAGCCTACAGGCAAGTAGTAATTTCACCTGTGTTGACCCCTCCCGACATTTCCCTCCTGAAAATGCTCCATCCAACAACCTTTTAATAAAGAGGTAATATACCCTGTATAACTCCAATGAGATGTGTAAATACAGGGATGATGAAGATCTGATGAATGAAAAGAAGGGCGACCTAACTCCATGATGAAGGAAGGAAGATGAGCCTAAGATGATGGTGATGTGGGTTGGTCACGTGAAGAACGCCTATGTCTACAGGCATTGCTAGTTCATGGAAGCATGAAAATGCTCCCACACACTAACTATCTTTGTGTACAGACAGATAGGAGATCAGGTGTAAAGCGGACTGTAGATAGAGGAGGGGGACCAATACTCAGGCCTGGCTCTTGGTAAAAAACCTCATCTTGCACTTTTTGTGGGAGGTAGATCTATATAATGTTCCTATGGTGGTGCCACAGGAACTCAGGCACTTGACCCTGTTTTTGGGAACCACTTTTACCTTACCAAGAGCAACTTTTTAATGGTGCCTGAGGATTCATTATTGGAATGCTAAGCATGTGGGAGTTACTTACATCCTACTGCTCAAGGTCATTGACAAGGTCTGATTTTTCACACATCTGCCTCCTTAAAGTGTGTGTGTTATTGCATGGTGCACTGCGTTAGTTACTGCTCTAGATACTGGCATGCTGGGAGTTTGTTAAATAATTATATGAGTTTTTGGAAACATTTTTTGGGAAGTATCCAAAGATAGGTACTAACTTTACTGCACTGCATCCTATACTAGTAATTTTTAAAAATTATTTCTCTATTATGCTATCATGTTTTAAAAGAAAATACTGAAATTATTGTTGCATTAGTTATGGGTTTAACATTTTGCATGTTCCAGTTTTTGAGTACTAGGCAAAACCACTACCGCTAGGACTAACAATACCTTTTTGCAGTTTTAGTCCAGAGATGTCCCAAACTGTAAATTTACATGTAATAACTGACCTTTTCAAGACAGGTGATAGCAGAGAAACAAGGCTCTAGTGGTACCACCACCTGAAAATACATCAGCATCTGATTTCTGATGAGGACTCAGGAGATAAGATGGAACAGTAAGTAATCTGCCAGGGTCTTTGTTGTATGCGACTATACATTTTATTCAAGATGGCTCTGATGTTGAGTTTGACTCAGTCCTTCACTTGCACTTAAAGATGACTCTCCTGATGAAGTTCAGTCTGCATCTACTGTGCAGCAACCTCCATCATCAAGAAAGAGGAAAGTGACAAAAATTGTTCACAATTGAAAAATAGCTCACCTAACTGCCCAACTCATAGCAGGTATAGTTACAGAAACACTAATCAATTTCTTCACCAAAATGAGAACTCCCACCGAAATTCTTCAACTTTTTCTTGCTGGATTCATCATCAAATTCTCCAATTTACATGCTTCAAGTAAAGGTGTACATTTGGCTTGACCATCTCTGAATTCAAATGTTTTCTGGGCATATTTTTTTCTGAGTGGTTTCACCTCAGTTCCTAGAAGGCATATGAATTGAGAACAATGAACAGTTGTGTGCAGTATACTGGTTAGTGCTGCCATGAGAAGTGGCGGCTGTGAAAGTATATCTCCCAATTTGCATGTTGCTGAACATAAAAATTTGGATCCAACGGACAAGTTTTCCAAGTTACAGCTCCTCATAAGTATACTCAATGAGACATGTATGAAATTTGTTGCAAAGGAAACATTTCAGCTTTGATAAATTCATGATTCATTACTTTGATTGTCATGCAAACAATTTATTTGGGGAAAGCACTTTTTCTTTTGCTATAAATTTTGTTATGGTGCCACATGGTTGAGCTACATTTGGTGGTTTTAGCTGTATCAAAATAAAAACCCAAATACTAAACATGAGAAATATGGTATCTGTGCATCATTTGTTCTTCAGCTTATTGAAGCACATTCTGGGCGCTCCCATTTTGTATTCTATAACTTTTTTCTCCAGTACTGAACTTCTTGATAAGTGCAGTTTAATGGGTAATCAGACAATAGGTACAGTAAGAAAGGATCACACTGACAAAGCTCCAGTGGAATCAGATGTAGCTCTAAAGAAGAAAGAAGCACACTCAATGATTGAATTGATGGCAAAGGCAATATTGTTTGCAGATGGAATGATAAAAGTGTTGTTGCCTCATCTGGGGCTGGTATTGATCCCCTGTGTCTCATTAATTGTTATTCCCCAAAACTGTTAAACAAGATACAAGTTCAGCAGTTAAACATGTTCAGGGTGTATATCCAGTTTAGGAAAGGTATAGTCAGAGCTGATGAAAACATTGGTAAGTATCAGGCATCAATCAGTTGAAAGAAATGGTGTTCCAGCTCTCTTTGGATCTGCTTCAAATTAGTCTTACAAAATGCTTGGCAACTGCACAAAATATAGGATGGGAAGTCAATGGATTTTTCTGGAGTTTTATCAATGTATGGTATGCCATTATCTGGAGATCCATAGTCATCCTCCAGAACCTGGTCAAAACAGACTTCCTTGCAAGTGCAACATTGATTCACATTATTATGGCATAAGCCACGAGATAGAGAAAACAAGAAAAGCAAACACAATGTGTGGAATGTCATAAGAACACAACTTTTCAGTGTGGTGTTGCCTTACATGTAAAGTGTTCTGTTGACTATCACACTGAATAGCAGGCGTCACCATTTCCTGAGATAAGAAACATGATTTTATGAATTTTGTAGTAATGGTTTCTTAGAAGTCCATGTTTGGAATGTCACATAACTCAACAATGGAGAATTTTAAAAGTTTCTCTCTTCAAATTCTTGTTCCTTCAGTTTTTCTAGGTAATAGATGAATTTTCTGCAAAAATTAAAAAAATTGCAACCTCAGGCATAAAGTTGGATCCTAATGGTCAGATATATTGGTCTGAATCTGCTGATACTATCTACAAAGGTATGTATAACTGTTATATTTCAATGTTAGGGGTGGATTGGTATTTATTAATCCAAAATTATAACACTTGGGATAGTTACATGTGTTCATTGTACCACCTTTACATTATTTTAATATAATGTTCATAATTCATATGTCTTGTGTAATATTTACTAGTTGCTCATTAATAATATAATACCACAGTCTAATTAATTAAGTTTTATTTAACATGTACTAATTTCTTTTTTTTTTTTGTATCAGGGATCGAACTCATGACCTTGCACTTGCAAGGCAGGCGCTCATGCCACTGAGCTAAATCCCCAGCCCCATCATGTACTAATTTCTTATGTTGTGCCAACTATGCTAACTACTTTCCTGTAATAACTTATTTAAGTCTCGCAAAAATCCTATGATATTTTTTCAGTTTCCATATTACTGATGAGGAAACTGGGGCCCCAGAGAAGTTAAATGTTGGCACACAGGTAGGTCAGGGTATCAGGCTGGCTTAATAGCCCTGAAAACTGTGTAGTCCCACCTGCTTAGAGTGAGTCCTTAAGCTTGAAGGTTAGTTATATCACCATCATTTGTCCCTGGGACAGGGTCAAGGCTGCCTTCTTATCCTCTAATCTACTCCTCCTTCCCCCTGCATGTGTGCAGCTGCCCCCACTCTCTGGACAGGACTGGGGATGAGTGAAGGAAAGGCAAGACTGGAACCCAAGTCTCAAGCTACGTGTGCGGAACATCACTCACCCTGTGAATGTCCTCATACTGGAGGGAGCACAATACTCTGTAGCAAGTAGAAACACCATGAGAAGTTAAAAGAGTGACTGAGGAAAGAAATAAATTTTTTTCTGCTTTTAACACAGGCTTCTCATTTTCATGGGCACAAAACTCCTTAGCATATAGTGGACATACATGTCAGAGAAAGGTCACAAAGTCTCAGGATTGCATAACTGCAAAGCCTTGTGATATTTTGTTTTCTATTCTTTCCTTAAACAAAGACAAAACAAGTGAATAAGTGATACATACACACTTGACAATTATGATTAGTGTGTTGTAATATGAAAGACAAAATTGAGATTTCATGAGAGCAATTGAATTTATTATAAAATTAGTCAAATATGTACATGAAAATGGAAAATTAGGAAATTCAAACAGCAGAATTAAGCATTCAAAATTTCAATTGGGCCCTAAGCCATGGCGTCCGAGCGGCTGACCAGCCAGCCCGCCTGCTTGCTCATGGCCAGCAGTGCGGCCGAAGGTGTGTCTGCCCAGTCCTTCCTCCACTGCTTCACACTGGCCAGTGCCACCTTCAACCTGCAGGTGGCTACCCCTGGGGGGAAGGCCATGGATTTTGTGGACGTGACTGAGAGTAAGGCATGCTGGGCTCAAGACTTCTGCCTCAAGGCCTATGCCAGCCCTGCAAACCTGGAGTCTATCAATGGTGCCTGCTACCATGCTCTCCTGATCCCCAGCTGTCCTGGTGCCCTGGCTGACCTGGCCAACAGTGGGTCCCTGACCCGCATCCTGCAGCACTTCCAATCTGAGAGCAGTAAGTCACAAGAACCAAGGGATAGGCTGGCAATGCAGGAACCTATCTGTGCCATTGGCCACGGTATCACTGCTCTGTGCTGTGCCACCAGTGAGGACAGGTCCTGGGTGTTTCACGGCTATAGCCTGACAGGGCCTTCCATGTATGAGCTCATCAGAACTCCTGGCTTCGCCCAGCTGCTGCTAGTCATGGAGGACTTTGTGAAGGACTTAAGCGCTGGCTTCAGGCCAGCGAGCCTGACGCTGTGCATGTCGTGCTAGATTGCCACCTGATCACCGGGCAGAATGCCAACTCTACTGTCCCTGATCTGCAGAACCTGCTGTTCCTCTGTGGTGGCTGGAAATAAATCTGCCAGTGGACACTGCCCCTGTGACGAGGTCCAGGTGTCCTCAGAGGCAGCTGGACTGACTCTCTGGCTCCACTGTTCCCTGCCTGACGAAGCCCCTTGAGGGGGCTATGGCCTGGACTCATCTTGGGGAATTGGCTGCTTTCTGGAAAGGCCATGCCTTCCTGGTCCCTTGGTGCCTAGCATAGTCTCCCCAGGTGGCTTGGGGATGATTCTGAGTGCTGGTGGCCACATAGTCCTGAGGATTCTGAGTTTTGCATTCTTGGCGAGCCGGTTGGTGTGTGGAGCGGAATTCACCTTGGGTATCCAGGAATGGCCTCACCCATTAGCTGTTACCCCATGGGAGGCTGAGGACATCTCACTCTGCCCAAGGTGAACAGGGTTTGATCAAGCCACAGCCCTGCACTCCTGCTGAGGGAGGAGAGGCCCTCACTGTGGCTGGGATGGTACTGAGACCCTGGCAGTGAACACAGTGATGTCATTGCGGTCCATATGGCATCAGGAGAGTCTATTGGGAAGAGCCTTTCCCATGATGCCTGGAGCTGGGCTCCATCTACAAAAGCAGCATGGGTGGCTTGGGCTCTGTTGAGACAGGGAGGCTGAGCCCTGGCTTCCTGGGCCCTGGACAGGCCTTGGCAGGGAAGAAGGCCCCAGAGTGGCTGCCCTCCTGGACACAGCTCATTTGTTTTCTCTCCCACTGGGCCCCCTCTGCACAGATGCTGGCTCTGAGTCAGGCTCCCCAGAAGCCCCGGTCCCCCACCCAATTGGAGCCTTCCCTTTCCTCCCGATCCTGCATTAGCAGCTTGACTGGCTCTGCTGGCCACATGTCCCCAGGCACAAGGTGTCTTGTGACAGAGATGTAGGTGGGAGGCCCCTTGATTTTGCAGGACCCAATGGAGGAAGACACCAACGCAGCCCCCCTCAGGGCTGCTCCCACCACCTCACAGTGTCCTCGGCTGCTTCCTTCCAAGATGGGCTGCTATAGGTCTTGTGCTGCCCAGTCCATTCCTAGTGTGTCATGTGCATGCCTTGATGAAACTTCAGAAGCCTGAGACATCCTGGCTTAGTCCATCCATGCACATGGAACAGAAAGCACAGACTGGTGTTCCGTAAAGCAGCACAGAGAGTTTCCGTGGTTCTGAAGGCTGAGGCCAAGGCTGGGGCAGCAGAGCTGTCCTGTGAGGGCTTCCTGGCTTTTGGCTGCTCTTCATGGTGGCGGGGTTGGGCGTGTGCTGGGCCCACTTCTACTATAAAGGCCCTGATCCCACTCATAGGAGCTCCTCTCTGGCCTGACCAAAGACCCTCCAGTGCCAGGGTCGCCATCCTGTTGGAGTTCTGGGGGACACAGACACCGAGCCCAAGGTGAGCATTTTGAATGGGTGTGGCATCTGCTGAACACTTCTGGTTGGGTTGCTTGAGCGCTGCTAAAGTGGCTGCACAGTGCTGCTCTCCAGAGGCTAGGCGTCT
>PVJX010048014.1:0-11639 GCA_004027295.1 Dolichotis patagonum
CAGGTTACAACTCCTGACCCCAGAGCACTGGGTCTGTCCTGCATGACTCCAAGGGAGAGGACTTGACCTTGATTTTCCCTGCATTTCACCTCATGCACATTGTTTCTGCTGATTTTGCTCTGCCTTTTCAGAGTTATAAATCAGAGCCATGAGCATGCGGAGACCTGTGAGTCCTAATAAGTCATCAGACCTGGGGTGGGTCTTGTGGACTACTAACACCTTTCGTGCAAAGAGTTTAGGACCCCCACTTCCTACACACACACACACACACACACACACACACACACACGGAACAAGCTGCCACACAGGGAGTGGCCTTCCTGATCACCCCAGGCAGGAGGAAGTGGTGCCTCTTGCTGCCTGCTGACAGCCAGCACCCGAGCCTGCCCCACAGCCACCTCAGGTTACATAAAACCACCCCTCCCTCTGCATGCACCGCTCAGCTCCCTAAGACCCAACCACCACACTGACCGCAGCTCCTGAGAGCCCTTGTGCCAGAGCCACACCCAGACCTCACTACTGAAACTGCAGAAGAGTAAATGTCTGCTGTCTCAAGTGGCTGAATGATAGGATGGTGGTTTATTACACTGGTATTACAAGTAACATTCTAGGGCATTTCTCTTCATTGCACTACATCTGTGACTCTGTTGAAACTTATAACTGTCACCCAATTCTTTTTTAGAGAGCAAAAGCATAGGACAAAGGTACCATCCTTTCTGTTTATTGTTATAGGTAGCTTTTGCCTTCCAGGCTGATCGCTGGTGTTCCTTTCGGGATCTTATTGTGCCTTTGCTTTGGAAAGTAGAAAGGAAAGGATGTCATCTTTCAGGGCCCTTGGGTCACACAAACATGAGATCCTGTTCAGAAAGGAGAGATTTCAGACCCTGGGTTCCGTTATTTCACATAACAGTATACACGTTATGACCCTCCTCCAGCGGCTGAAATTAGTGTGCCAAAATATGCTTCCTTTCAGGAAAGCCTTTTCCTTTCTTTAGGGTCTCAGAGGAATTGGTAGAAAGGCCTCTGGAAGCAGAGATAAGCTTGAAGGACCCGTGCAAGGAGGTGGTTTATTTGTCCTTACAAAATGAAGATGAACAGCAGGAAAAGGAAAGAAGCCAGCAGTAGAGGACAGAGCAGGTGAGAAAGACCCAGGCAGAAGTTTCCTGGAACCAAATGCATTTAGTGTCCACTTTAAGTTTTCCTTTCTTTGGTTTGCAATTCCCACATATTACACTCAAGTGCTTGGGCATCACAGCTCCACTTTACCAGTGTTTAGGGAAATAAGGAAACCAACGGATTCTGCTTCTGCAAAGCGGAGCCAGGAAAGAGCCACTCGGAGAAGTGGGCTTTCCGGGAGAGGAGACAGTGACAGGCTGAGCTGACGGAGACTGGAGGCCATTCTCTGGAGGGGTTTCTGCAGTCACACCAATGAAGGCTTCAGCGATAGGGTGTGAAAAGGTATTAAACAGAGGTGTAACCTTTCCTAGCTAGAGGAAGCTGGAGAGTCAAAGTCGCACAAGTTTATTCTTGATAACAAATTGCAGCCAAGCTGAACGCACTGCTTGCAGCCTACCTGATCCGCTTAGCAATGCACTGCGTTATAGAAATTTTTTCTGCAATACTTCATATTGGTCACGAAGTATTCTGTGGTATGAAAGAAGCTATCATTCACTTTAACAATTTCCTGGAGAGTTTTTTTTTTTTTTTGCCATATAAGTCATTTCCAAATTTTTGTCTCTATTGCAAACAATGCTGTAGAGAGTGTTCTTGTTACTAAATTTCTTCCCCAAATAATGATATCTTTAGAATCCATTGCAAGGAATGGGATTGTTGGTTCAAAAGAAAGACACTTGTAAGTAGTTAATACATTTTCTGAATTTTCTTTCAAAAAATTATACCAATTCAAACTCTCTGCCAAGAGGAACAAAGAGTCTACTTTACCCCACCATATAGTCAAAAGTTTTTATGATTTTTACATGTTGTATGTGTGTTTTTATAGTTGCTTAAATATACTATGAGTAACACGATTGAGAATTACTTTCTAATCCGGTTCTTATCTGCAACCCAAATACTGTCTGTGCAGCAAAGGTCACTGCAGGCAGTGCTCAGAGCCAATGAAGTAGGCAACCAACAAAATCACAGAACTGGTAGTTTTGTCACACAACACTCCCCTTTGTGGTCATCTCATTTTGAAGGAGGTAGTTTGAGGTGGGCTCTCACTGTGTTGTCTTGGTACCTGGAACTTTCTATGCAGCCCAGGATGACCTCAAACTCCCAATTCTCCTGCCTCAGTCTCCCGAGTGCTGGGATTACAGCCATGTGTCACACACCCACTAAGAAGTAGCCACTTCTTAGGTCAAGGCAAGCATAAACTATGGTCACTACAGAATGCATTTTGCATTACAATTTATTCATACCCAGTTAAAAGTTTTTCTCTTAGCCAAAAATAGAATGCCAAAAATGGAGATAACACACCTTTTAGAGAACTGAAGAAAGGCGGGAAAATGCTTTTCTAGCTAAGGGAAGTGACTACTGCTATTGAGGAGTAGGGAAAGATTGTTTTTTTAAAGTGAGGCTTTTGTAACAAAAGCTCAGAATGGAAAATCTTCTATTTTTATCTCATTGTCTCATTGGAGATTGTGTCCTCTGCTCTTTACCATATTCTGTCACTGTGAAAACTTCCCTAATAAGCAATTCTGGGCAGGACAAAAACAGTGTCAGAACTGCTGGGTTTTTATGTTTCTCTCTACTACAAATGATCCCCTTCTTTCTACAGGAAATGCAGACCATGTTCAAATATTACAGTTCATGAATTTGAGAACCTTTAAATAACAGATCAGTTCTGCACAAACATATGGAAAACATACTAAGTGCCCTCTGGGAACAAAGAAGAGGGTGACGAAGGAAGAGGAGCAGTCACCAAGAGCAGCGTCTGAACACACATGCGTGTGCACACACACTCCACAAATCAACAACCCTTGCCCCAGTGGAAAAACTGGACAGAACTGTGCAGAACCTTGTGAGCAAGAGCAGTGAGAGTCACCAGGTGACCGAGAACTGAGACAGAGTGGATGTGGCAGGTGGCAGGAGGCAGGAGAAGCAGCCGTGCTGAGGTGGACTTTACCTCATGGTAATGTCCAAAGAGCAGACCTGGAAGGTGGAGGGGTCAGGCCCATGGCCCATCCCTACCAGGACCTCCCTGCAGGCAGCTCCCACAGTCACACTAGACTTACACAGGACCATGGCCAAGTAACACACCCAGACTGCAGCAGCGGGCACCGAGAAAGCACTCTGACAGGAGAGTGCCACCAGCGCTTCAGAACCAAGGGTGCGGACAGAGAAGCCACAGGCTGGGTAACTTACAGCAAGCAATCCTCACAGCTCTAACTGCGAAGCCTGAAATCAAGGGGCCTGGCCCTGGTGAGGCCTTCTTGCTGTGTTCTCACAGTCAGAAGGGCAACGAGAGAGAAAATAAAGAAGGCCACGTCCCCCTTTGATTGTCAGATCACCCTGGGGTGACAGACTCGCTCTGGTGGCAATGATCTTTCCACTTCATCCTCATGGCCGCTTCTCAGCCCCACCCCAACTCTGTCACTCTGGGGATTTGTTTCCTGATGTCTGCATCCTGGAGGACGTGTTCAAACCACAGCAGTGCACGGGCACGGGTCTGGCCAGTGAGGAAAGCTATGGCTGGACACGGTGGAAAAAAGATGGGTGACACAACCCAAGGCCTGGCCTGGCATGCCCTAAGTACAGGAGCCACTGTTCTGCCCACCTCATGTATTAGAAAAATCTAGGAACAACCTGAGTGTCTACATTTACTTAGAAACCTGCTTTTCTCCACCTTATACCCTGGCACTGTGCATCTTACAGGACATGTACACCTGTATAAACCGAAGAGGGTGCAACTCTAATACCCAGGGTCTTGCCGACTATGGTGGCTGTGTGTGGGCAGGAGCCCAACATGATATGTATTTCCATACTGAGAGCTGTACTTAAAATTTAAGTTCACTGAGTCCTCTTGGTAGCCTTGGATGTGTTTAGCCAGCTTCTTCCTGGAGCTCCTGCAACCAGCACTGCTGTGGCATCATGCAATGGATCTGAAGGGCTGCAGCCAGACCTAGCAGAGGTCCACTTAGGTCCTTGGCTTGTGTGAGCCTCACCAAGTAGCTCCCCCGCCTTTCAGCAACTCTTGGACTTTTAATCTGCTCACCTGGTGTGATTTAGTTAAAATGACACTGAACTTTCCTTGTGGGCTCTGTAGACAGTGGCGTGAGGGTGAATCCAGGAGCAGCTTTGGCTCCTTCTTAGTCTAGCAAGAACCACGGGAGACAGGGATTGGTTCACAGACAGACTGAATCAGAGTATTTTGCCGTGCAGGCGTACATGGTGCCAGAGTCCCTCGGCCCCGCCCAAGGATGACCTAAGGTGGACCCCATTACAATGGCCAGTCACCACTTAGATGATGGGAGCCCCTGCACATAGGGGTGGGGAATGGCAGGTTCCAACCTGTATTTTAGGACTTACCCACTGGTGTAGGTAGGTGGTCGGGGTTCCCACCAATAATTCACAGAGGAAATTGTCTCTTGAATCCAGGCAGGAGACAGTGGATCTAATTGCAAACATGAAGACCAAGAGTAACAGCACCAAGTGCTGGAGCAGGCAGTAGGATTGAATTTGAACATTTTCACCAGCCTCTCAGCCCACCAGAGATCCTGTTCCTTCACATAGTGTCACAGCCTCCATTTCAATTGCTTGTGCTACTTCTGGTTCCTCAGGCATGAACACGGTGGCTGAGATAGTGAGCAGAAAGGCTGGTGTGAACATGGCCGGCATGGGGGTCAGAGAGCTGATTTGGGGAGAAATCAGAAGACGATGCCAGAGTTTCTAGCCTGAGTCCCCAGAAGGAAGATTTCTCCATTAATCTCTTTGGAAGAGGCAGAGTTGGCTGATAGGATGAGCCCCCTGCTCAGCTTATTTTGGACATGCTGAGTTGAAGACACCACTGGACCATCCACAAAGAAAGGTCCTCAAAGGACAATCTGAAGCAAGCCTCTAGACTGAAAATAATGCTTCCCAATGCTTGCTTGCCTGAAACCTCAAACTATGACTTTTTTCAGAGTTAGATGCTTTACAAATGTAATGAAGCAAGCCAAGGTGAAGTCACAGGATTAATACAACTGGCATCCCCACAAAAACAGGGGAATTTGGACACAGATACAGAGAGAAGAGCATCATGTGAAGATGTAGAAAGACAGACTCCCAGGGGTGATAGACATGTGGGGACAAAGGTAGCAATCAGAAAGACATATCTACAAACCATGGAATGAGTCCCAAGGGTTGCCACAAGCCACCAACAGGTAGAACAGGCCAGGAAGAGGCCCCCCTAGCGGTGTTAGAGAGAGTGCAGGCCCCTACCACCTTGAGCTTAGCATCCTCCAGAGCTGTGAGCAAGTAAAATCTGTGTTTTTAAGCCATCCAGGTGGAGGCGCTTTATTATGGCTACCCTAGGAAACTGCCAGAAGATTGGTGGGGCGGGATCAGGGTAAGAGCTGAAGCTGTGGGAGGCAGGCTGTCCGGCTGGGACAGCTAGGAAAGGAACCATGTGCAAGGGTAAAAAGCAGTGAAAGGTCACATGTGCAGGACTGAGGGGATCCAGCCTGGCTGCTGAAGGGAGAAAGGGCAGTGTTGTGATGTTAAAGCAAGGGGATCTTGGAGAGGGACAGGCTGTCAGTCGAGAGAGATGTACCCTCGCTAGTGAACAAGTTAGGAAACAAGAGAAACTCTTAAGAGGCAGGTGATTGAGGAACACATGGGACCCCCATCTTCCAAGGAAATGTACCTCTGGATGCCACATGGGCCCAGTGACCCCATCAGGATCGATTAAAATTGGCTCTAAAATCCCCGAGTGATAAGTTCCAAAACGGTGTTAAGAAAATCAGGGAGAATGTGTACCTAATGATTAAAATGCTGATCGCTGCAGGAGGGGGCTTCCATGTCTGTGCCCTACACTTGGAAAAAACATTTAGTCTGAAATGTTTGGACTGAAACAGATAAAGACTAAAGAAAGAACAGGATGTGAGCCAACATGTGCGGTACCCGCTGTAAGGTGTCAGACCTGCCTCTATGTGGGGCCCTAAAAGATGTCAAAATGCTACCAGGGTTTGATCCAGGAGATGTTTACTTCTTTTTTCTGTGTATCTTGTTCTTTTTTGTTTTAGTTTTTAAACTGAGCATACATGATTACTTTTAATAACATGCCTATTGGCACTGAAGTCTAAGAATAAAGGCCTCCTGTTACGGTCTTTTCCATCTCAGCCAACACCACCCACGGAACAAACAAGTATGAAACTGAAGTTTATTTCAATGCTCTAAAACTTTCTCTATGTTAAAGCTCTTAATTTATCCAAAAGGACCCAATGAGGGTCCTTACACAGACCATGCAAGACAAGCACGTGCTGTACCTGATCACACCAGCCTGGCCACCCTAAGATGATGTGACCTCACACTGGACCTGGCCCTCCTGCTCACAATGCCACTCAGCTTCCTCCCTTCCTTCCACTGTTTTGAAGTACTCCATTCCTAATTTCCTGAAGCATGAGCTAATCATCTCAGCAACCACATTTTCTGGAGTCTATTTTTTTTTTATTTGTCTATTTTTTTTTATTTTTCCTTATTGGCAAATCTTGCACATACAGAAGCATACATGTCTTTGTTTCTTCAACCATATTAATTCTTTTCATCATCTCCCATTTCCTTCCCAAAGAAAAGTGCCTATAACTACAGGTGGTAATCATCTGTGGGGGGAAGAGGTACTAGTTTGATAGGAGATTGTACATCACTTCCAAAGTAGTGCGTCACTCCAAGAGAGGCCCTCATGCGTGGGCCAGGTGAGCTTTCTGTGAGGCACCAAAGGAGATGACCTCTGGGCTGAGACCAGGTGGGAGGGCAGCATGGCTGCTGAGAGAGCAGGTCCGTAATGTGGTTTCGCCTCCTTTTCATTACTGCTGACGAGTATTTGTTAATTGTCAAGATGATCATGTGTTTTTCTAAAGATGACAAAACTTGGACTTTATACCATTGACTATGCCCTGAGAAGGAGATATGGTCTGAATGTGGTTTGTCCTCCAGGGTTTGTGTGTTGGAAGCTTGGTCCCCATTGTAAGAGGTGAGGGACCCTGAAGGAAGGCCAATGGGATATTATTAGGACGCCAGGGTGCTGCCCTGGGGGGAGCTGACACAGTTTTTATGGAACCCTGGTAGATGTTGAAAGAATTGTGATACAAGAGCAAGCCTCACCACTCTCTGTCTCTCTCTGGCTTTCTATGTGGTGATATGACCTCTCCTCACACACACTCTCACCATGATGTGACACAGACCAGAGGTCTCTCATCAGACGCTAAACAAAGGGCCCACCCAACCTTCAGACTTTCCATCTCCAAAGCTGGAAGCTAAATAAGCCTCTGTTGTGTCAAAAGTACTCAGTCTCAGATATTTTGTTAAAGGAATAGAAAAAGGACTAACAGAAGAAAACAGCATTTCTTGTGATATTCTTGCCAAGAATGAATAACTTGAGGAGATATCAGACAAATTCAAACTTGTGGATATTCTACAGAATGGCTGGCTGGTTAGTATGCTTCAAAAGCATCAGTAACAAAAGATAGAGGAGAAACTATTCCAGGTTAAAAGAGGTGTGATGGTTAACCTTGACTGCTGACCTGGTTGGTTTGGTGATGCCTAGGAAATTAGTGAATAACACTTTTGGGATGTGAAAGAACAAACTGAGGAGTGACCAAAAAAGTACATTCACAGGACAATTCAAGAAATCTGAAGGAGATAATTTGTAATTAAATTAAAGTAACAGTCTATAAAATTAATCTGCTGATTAACAGTTTCATCTCAGTAGTAATTTACTGGTTTTGCCCATTGTCCTGGTTTTTCTAGAAAGTTACTATTTGAAAAAACTGAGTAAAATGTATATGGAGGTCTTTGTACTATTTTTACAACTTTTTCCTAAACCTGAAATTATTTCAAAATGAAAACTGAAAATGTCAGTGGTGCACACACCGTTAGGTGAGGGAGAGTGTCCTCCCTGTCCATCCTGTCTTCCTTCCTGGAACTGGCTGTGCTGGAGCTTCTCAGGCTGCCTTCTGGTCTCTCAAGCAGGATTCTGGGCCTTGGAGTCATTCTCTCCCTCTCTCCAATCAAAAGGGATCCGCGCGGAGTCTGTTTCTTTGGAACTCTTGAGGTTGACGTATGCTAAAACCATAGGAGATGAGTCACCAGCAGTTAATAATGGCCCTCTGTGTCTGCCTTTTGAAAGAAGCTCACCTTGCAGGCAAAAGTGACCTCATGGGAATCTTACACATTGTATAGAACTAGACTGAGTACAATGTGAACAAGGTAACACTCTTTTCAAACCACACAAAGGCACGAGGAGCAGGATTTTTGAGTATCGCCTAAGGCAGAAGAGCTCACGTTAAGCTGAATAGCCGCAGCAGGATCTGGGGAGCTTTCAGCTCTTTGGACTCCACCAGCCCCTCCTCATCCCTGAATCAGAAGTACCTTGAATGAGCTCAGCAATCCAATTTTAAATCGTCCAGAAGATTCTAACCCAAAAGACCTGAGGAAAGAGTTAAAATTCATAGGCACTGTGCATCCTGGGGATTCCTTCACACAAAGCAGAGTCAGAGAAAGAAAGTGATTAAAAGTAATAAAGATTCCATGATTGTGCTACAAGTGTCCTGCATGAGGCCTACTGTATCAGTTCACCAAAACCTCACACAGTTCTGTGATTGGGAGGCCATTAGTCAGCTTTCCATCACTGCAACCACATGCCCGAGGTAAGTGACTTAAAGAAGAAAGTTTTATTTTGGCTCACAGTTCCAGGCATTTCAGTCTGGCCTCACTCGGCCCTGTTGCACTGGACCTGTAAGGAGAAGGATATCATTGAGGAGTAGAGCTTCTCATGTCATGGTGGCCTGGAATAAAAAAGAGGAAGAGGGCAAAGCAGGGTCCCACAGTCCCCTGCAAGAGTAACTTCCTTCCACTGGACCACCGTCTCAAAGTCCTACCGCCTCCCAACAACACCTTCAACACATTTAAGATCCAAGCCGTGTGGAGGGACAGGGAATGGTGGCTCCTCTGCCCATTTTATAAATGAAAAAAGTGAGGATTTATTGGCTTTCAGCAACTTCTTTGAAGTTTCCGAGTTAAAGCACTTTGGGTTTTGGTTTTACCTGCCCAAGTAACTTTTCTAAGAATAGATAAGAGGAAAAAAAGCCTCAAGGATACTTTTCTTACCCTTTAAAAACTGATTGGAATACAGTGGTGTGGGAAGTACCCTTCTCTCGCCAGAAACACAATCCTCAAATCTCTTCAAGTCTTACTGGTAGCAGCAACTCCTAGGGGTCTCTGTCTGCAGAATTCTCTAGGCCCATGTGAGCTCCAGTTTCTCTGTCCATCATCCCTCACCTTCAGGATCCCTGCTGTCCACCCAAGAGCTCTTTCATCACGCTGAACTTTGGTGGGAGCACTGGAGAGTCTGTGAAATCTGGTGTTCAGCAAAACTCCAGCCAGCTCATTCCCCTTTGTATGGGTACCCAGTCTCTACATAGCATCAAGGAGGGGAAGGCATCCCCTCTCCCATGCTGAGATCCAGCCACCTCCACACACACAGCGGGAGAGCCAGGAAGTCCACCCCTCCCTGGCTTCCCAGGACTACTCCCACAGAGGCTGCAGAGAGGCTGCTGGGAGGTAGCAGGGAGCAGCAGGCCCCATCTGGTTGCTCTTTGATAACCCTAGGGTGGAGTGTCTGGCCCAAATCTTGGCAGATAATGAGGGTTCTCTGCACTGTGTGGCAGGATGTGTGCTTCAGCTTCTTACTCTAGACTTGATTTAGTTCTAAAACATCCCCTCAAAATCTCATACGTTCAGAAATGGGGATTTGGGGAAGTTATTTGATCATATGGTTGTTACATATACTCATCAGTGGATTAATGAGTTCATGAGTTCATAGCTGGGTATGCTGTTGGGAGGTGGCACCTGGTGGAGGAGGTGGGTCACTGGAGGTGTGACCTGAAGGTTAGATTCCCCTTTCTACTTCCTTCCCTGCCTCTCTCTCTTCTGGCTGCCATGTAGCTCTTCTACCTTAAAGCCAGTCAACGCTGGACCGATTGCTCTGAAATCACAAACTAATATAAATCTCTCTTCCTTTAAGTTTCAGGCATCTAGTATTTTGTTCCAGAGATGGGAAAGTGACTAATACCTCTCCAGTCAAGACCACGTATAAATCCCACCTTGTGAACACATGAATGAGGTTTGGCAGCAGATTAATCTGGATTCAAATCCTGGCTTCTCTACTTCTGTAAGAGTCGCTTCATTTTTTTCTAACTATTAACTGTGTTCCTTTTCTTTTCACTTTTCAGAAACTGTTTACCAAACTGATGACTTTCTCTAACAGCCTGACCCTATGGTGTGCACTTCTGAGTTCCTTCCACGCCTGACCTTCCCTACACCTCTCTCCATCAAGTTCTGATTATTTTACTTTCAAATCATAAACAGATTTGTTAAATACCTCAGATTCCTCAGAGTAGCAGGGAGTGAAATAAGTAAACTTTGCTAAGACTATACTTCTTCAACTAGAAATGATGATGATGATAACTCCCACTTCAAAGAATGAGGAGAAAGATAAGCCATGTTAGCCTGCATAATGTGCCCAGTGTGGGTCAGATCAGGGAGGCCTTAGCTGACCTTTGGGTCCCCCCACACCTCCGTGGCCTCCTTCACGTCAACCTACTAGACCTGGGCTCATCAGATCCATTTCCCAGAGAAACATTTCACTTCCGCCCAGTAGAACAGTGCCTGTTAGACGGCACTGACCTAATCATCCAAATAGGACAGCACCTGGTGGGAGACAGCCAGGTAAAGCGAGGCACTGAGCCTCTTTGTGGGGACAGGATTTGCCAAGAGAGAGCTCCTTGCTTAGTCAGGCCATGGAAGCAGTCCCAAATCTTATTTCCTGCCGTATATTGACGGGGTCCTCCCCCCTGTTTCTAATTGATAGGGTCCTCCCCTCTGTTTCTAATGCCAGGTAACCTTTTGACATCAGCCTGTGGGCAGAAGACCCAAAATTCCTTCCACCGCAGGTCAGGAGACAGAAGGACCCACACAGCATCGTTGCCCTGGAATTCTCAGAGCTGGCCCTTATGTTCTTTCTGGAAGGTGTCCTGATAATGATGTAGAGGGAGGTGGCAGGGAGATTTCTGCTTGGTTTTTCTTAAAAGCAGCTGGGGTAGGGGAAAGGCAGAGAGATAAAGTGGTGGAGACTGCACCATTCTGGGCTTGCATTCAGTGAAGTTGGGAGGTGGAAGGTGTCCCTGAGTTCCTGGCCCCGGAAAGCTGCACAGAGCCTTGGGGAGAAGCATCGCTCCTTGTCCCTTAGGTCTGAGCCAGCAGGCATTGTCCTAAAGCACCGTGGCCTGGGCATCCCCCGGCCATCTGTGAGGCCCTTCCACCTCACACAATGTGTTAGTCACCTCGGCTTCAGGAAAGGCCTGAATAAATATGTGACTCAAGCCCTCCCAGGACAGGAAAGCTTTATAGGTTTTTGTTTCTAACTCATTAGGCACGTTTGGGTG